>VYXF01011502.1:169650-190400 GCA_013397295.1 Polioptila caerulea | reverse complement strand
TATACTCAGTGGCAAGAACAGAGACCTGCAGGGTGTGTTGTTTTTAAAAACCATTTTATTTTGTCTGCTCTGTGATGAAAACATCTCTGCAAATGTAGGATAGCAAAGATGTTTGGGCACCTGCCATCACTCTATTAACTTTAAGCTGATCCTAGGAACTGGCAGTACTTGACTATCCGGTTCCCAAGTAGCATTTGTGAACTGCAGGAGTCCTTCAATCTTGTCTTCCAAGTATGATTCCTTGGGTGCCTGCACTCACCACCTGTCTTGGTAAGCTCAGCTCAGCCTGAAATCTTACAGTTAACATGAGACGTCTTCATTCTTTGGCCTGTGCTTGTGTGTCTCAGTACAAAAGGGGACACAGTGTGAAGATGCCCAAGCTGGCAGCCCAGGAGACTCAACAGCATAAACTTCGTCAGCACTTGTGCAAGTCAGAATTCCTTCTTTTTGCCCTGGAGCTTGATCTGACAGTAGATAAGTCAAATTCTTCCAAGCAGCCTTGTCCAATTGGCTAAGTCTCCCAGGACTAGCATGGGGGTCCTTGGATCTCCCTGTTTTTCACACCTTCCCAGAAGCAGCTCCACTCAGTGTGCTTCAAGTGGGGCTAGCAAATTGAGCAATGGCCTTTGAAAACTCTAGCCTTGGTCTTTGTGACCAGATCCTCTTGATAACGGCACTGCCTGGAGTGAGCAAAGAGCTTTCCTTGTTTTCCTCAGTTAGAATTCAAGCAAACTTCTGCTGACCTCTTCATTTTGGCCATTTGATTTCAATGGGAAATGGACTGCACAGGGAACTTGGACCTCAAGCCTTGTATATTTTCTCTAATATTCTTTTATCTTCAGTAAAAAACATTTACTAATATATTAAGCTAATGTTTCTCTACAGAGGGTCACACACAGTTCAGCATGCATCTTGCATCCAAAGATTTCTCCAGGTCTCCAGTGTTAAGTTTTTCTAAACAGGTCGGCTATTTACTTGCTGTTACTGAAGGGAACAAGCAGAGCCCTTCTAGCTGACATCTAAAATAATGAAAGGAAAACCATATGTAAACCATACTTTCTGGAAATAAACTAACCCTTCTACATTTACAGGGTCAGGGGAGTACGAGTGACCCCACACATCCCCATGTGACTGCCCAAGTTTCTACATAGCAGGAGAAAACAGGTCACACAGATGTAGTTACAGAAGTTGAAACAGGGATGCAGGGAGGATGAGGAAACTCTGCCAGATTTAGAGTAACAGGTGGCTCCTCTATGGCCTCCACAAGGAACGAGTGGTGCTGGGTGCTGAGAGCAACCTCTGCTGAGACGCCTGCACAACATGGGGTGGAAAAGTGTCTGCAGGGATGGGGCACCATGGAAAATAAACAGAGGAACCTGCACATATAGCACCAGCCCTTTCATATAATTGGTCCTGCAAGGAGCTTTGGAGAAACCCGGCCCAGTGATAAAGACTGTACCCCAGGACTTCAGAAAAACAGGATTTAGGCACCTGCTGCCCAGACTATGTCTTACTATCAACAAACAGCTTGGCCACGATGCATGGATCCCAGCAAGTGCTTAAATACCTTCACAGACGTGGGTGTTGCTGTCTCAGTTCTCCTGTTTCTTTTCCATGCTGAGCAGAAAATAGCTGGTCTCTAGTTTGCATGTTGGAGAAGACAAATGCACTCAGCTGTGTCAAATACTATCTGAAATGAGGTTTGTATTTTAGGGGCCCACTCAACTCAGAAGAAATAACCCATTCCCATTTGCAGCCAGCAGAGGCACCTCATGTGACCCTGCAAGTTTCTGCCCAGCAGAGGACAGGTCACACAGACATGGTGACAGAAATCCAAGCAGAGAGCTGTGATCCAGAGATTATCAAGCCCTGGCAGCTAATGGAGCGAACTCAGAGCAGTCAAGAAGAAAACAATTAGCACAAGGTTTGAAACAGTCTCAGGGGAAGTTCAAAAAGACTTCCCATAGGCATTTCAGTGTTTCACATGGACACTGAGCTGGGTTCTCCACCGTTCTACCCCTCATGTGAGCACTGGTGTGTAAAGTAAACACAAAATACTACGGTCATCGTTACCTCCAATTCGTGTTCTAAAGGCTGCCCAAGAGAAGGAAGAGTGGCATTTTAACATACTAAGCTTACAAGATTACACTGCTGCCACGATCCCAGGACTTTCAAAAGGTGCAGCCAGACCCTCCCTAGTCCCACTGACCTTTTCCCATTGATGACTAACATCAGGCCTGCCTGTATGTGCAGAGACCAAACTAGTCCAGAGAGGCAGTTGCTTGGCAGGAACTTTGTTCACCTTTTGGTGCCACATTTAATAACTCTGGGTGGCACTTATTGGAATACATTTTCCAGCAAGTGGCATGCCAAAGCCTTGATGAAATCAGGCCTTCTGTCTGATGTCAATCACTTACCCTTTGCCAGTTCAAAAGTGCTATCTGTGCTGGAAAGGCACACACCCAAGGAGTGCTTCAGCCCAGAGCACACAGCTAAACCTGACCTAGCAATATGCTGTAATAGAAAGAAGTCATAATCCACAGCCTTCAACCTGTTCTACCCTTTGTATTAAACTATAGACTCACAAGACTACTGGAGGTACTTCCAAGTGTCTTCCCATCTGTTTAATGGGAAATGTTCTATGGACACTGGAGCTGGAATGTGCACTGGCATGGGTATCTACTGCAGGCATGAGTATCTACTGAGGGGCATCAAACTGGAATTGCATCCACCACCTTATTTTGTAGACATTACTTGGTCTTTACAATAGATTGACCCAAGCAGCTGATTACAAAAATATGAAGATATATTATGGTGTGGGCAAAGTTAAGCCTCAGCTTATGGCCCGAGGCTGTCCTTGCTAAATATGCAAATGTAGACATTGTTCTCACCCTAGATTAGGTTATACTTTCAGTTCTTGTTGTTCCCTGGTGTCAATAGGAAGTATGTTCTCTGGCATCTGCATCAGGCCCGTTTGCACCAGTCCCCGATGGCTGCAGACTTGCAAATTCTGCTTGTGGGTGGTGACTTTGCCTCCTGATCTTTTGTTTTCAAAATGCAGCTGCAGAGGAGAGAAACATGGCATCATTATTGCTATGAAAGGTCTTTTCATCCCCTGTGGTTTCCGGGTTAGAGTTGTGTTGGCTGAGGATTCCTCCCCCAGGGTGGAGGAGTAATGGAAACGCAGCCTAAAACAGGATCAGGAGGAAGATGTGAAAATGAGGACAAATTTACAGTGTATGAGTCAGTGCCACAAGGAATCTCTATCCCGTAAGTCAAGATCACACCTCCTCTTGGTACAGCAGAGCTGTTCCCACACAGGGAGAAGGCATCCTGTGGTGTTCAGCATCTTAAAAAGGACTTATGTCTTGACTGAAAATTTAATGGTGGGAAAATACTTTCAGGTCAGTAAAACTGCAATTTCAGAGAAGGGTAAGAAAAGCAAGCATGGCATGATGCATTCATTATCTGTTGTAAAATAATACAGACCAGCCACTGAGGCCAGATCCTCTGCATCTGCAAATCAATAAAGCCTCACTGATGCTAAACTGATGCTGCACTGATTAATTCTGCTGATGAGCTGGCCTTTGTCATCAAAACCAGTTCTTGTACTGTAAGGAGTCCCTCATGGGATATTATATTTTAAAATTTTCAGTAACAGCCTCACTTTAGATTGTTCAGAGGAATCAAACTACAGCTCTAGCACAAGGAGTAGGAAACATGGGCTGAGAAATACCCAAGACAAGAGGTCCACTGTTGTGTGTCTTCAGACTTCCTGGCCCTATAAATCCACAGTCCTTGGCAGCCTAGGCCTGCCAGTGACTGGAGCTCCAACCTGAGCCTGTAGGTTCTCCGAGGCAGATACCAAGTCCTCAGAGTGGGAAGAATTTGTCCTCCAAGGAAAGAGCCAAGGCCCAACAGAGAATCTAGACCTTTTTTTAGGTAAGTGTGATCAGGGCAAAGCAGAGTGAAGCCCAAAGAGCAGGGCCAGGATTGAGCCAGGCAGGATTAGGAGGTTTACACTCAAGGTAGCCACAAGGCAGACTAGACAAGCTGCAGTCCACTCTGAAATAAAGGTCCAAGGGACTGGCACAATTGTGGTAAAGAAGTAATGTAAAAAGAGTTATTTTTATTGCTGTATTTGTCTCGAGCACCAAACACTTAACTAAAGCAGAAATGTGGTGTAAAAGGGATGGTCAGAGCAGAGCAACAGTGGGTGGGACAGCTGGTGGGACTACAAAGACCGAACCACTGGGCCATCCATCCTGGCAGTGCCCGGGAGGCGCCGCGCGTTCCTCGGCCGCGAGCGCGGCTCCTCCGGCCGCACCCCCTGCCTGTCCCAGGGCCAGCCCTCCCACCAGCAGCTCTCCTGGGGAATGCAGGAGGAGCTCTTCCAGGAGAGAAGGTGCTCACAGAGGTGGTGGGCAGGTGGTGTCACTCCCCATCTGTGGGCAGATGCTTTTGGGACAACTATTTCCAAGAAACTGCAAGATGAGGATGGCTCATGCTCGACACCCAGAGAAACTCAGGACAAGAGAGGCCCAGGACTCAGCCCAGGACAGCAGCCTGGACCATATGTGTGCCCTTGGCACCCACTTCCCAACCAGTTCCTCACAGGTGTCCATGCAGATGTGCACCTGCACAGGCAGAGGGGACACTTGTCAGCTCCTAGATCACTAGGACATGGCCAAAGCAGACCCTGAGCTATGGAGGGTCCACTCTCCAAGTCTCCTGTTTTGGGGGCTCTGTGACACTGTATTATGAAAGCCTATGTGTAATTTCTCAAGTATCTGGTCTCTGATGCTCCCAGTTTGTAAGTGCAATGCCTTTTTCCCTAATTGCTAGACTGAAAAAATGCTGCCAGCATCTGAGGCTCAGGATGTTCCCAAATACAATCATGATCCAAGGGCATATGAACATCTTCCTATCTTCCATGAATTTGCATGGATAGAACCTGGAGAACAGCTGACAAGGCACTAGGAGGAGCAGGATCAGGTCATCCTCTGGAATCCATCCTGGCTTGTTTGAAAGCAGATGTTGTTTCAAATACAACAAGCTGAGTTGAAGATGCCATTTGTCACTCTTGGGAGCAGATTTTCATTGCAAAGGCTCCAGTTTTGTTTTCACTAGATTGCCTCATAATGTGCAGGTGATTTATGCCATTCTTCATCTATAAATTATATTTACATCCACTCTATGGGCTCTTTATATTGCTAAAGTGTCGTAATGTGACTATAGAGTAAGTGAAAGGGATAATTTGTCTACAAGAAGAAATTCATCAGAATAAATGTGTGCATGAAGTTCCTCATGTGAAAAAACCCATTCACAACACAGATTTGATCTGCAGGCATTGTTTCCCGTGACCCAAACACCACAGATATGTGCTACATCTTCCTCTGAAATTGGGTCAGAAATTAGGAATCTCTGCTGTAACTAGTGTTATTTTTGTTCACAGTATTTATCCAAAGATGCCAAGCAGAGTGAAAAGCAATCTAAATTGTGAATGAGGATCAATTTGTCGTGCTTGCTTCTTTTTGACTTGCTTTTCCAGCATCCGGAAAACCTATCTCTTCCTATTCTAAGCTATTTTTCCCGGGTAATTTTACTTACAGTCAAAAATGAGCATTGTGAAACCAACTGTTAAATTTAGATCTTCAGGCTGTTTTCATCAGAACAAAAACACAGGGATTTGTATCTGTCAGCTTCCCTAAAACTGATTCATACAGAAAGACCAAATCCTGAACTCAATTAACTTAAGGTGGTTGCCAGTGATACCAGAGACAGGCATGAAACCAAGGTGCCTTTGGACCTTACAATGAGGGATCTTTTGAGTATTTCAGGCAATGACCAGACTGGGAGAGGTAGCTGGGAGAGAGCCACTTTAGTGGTTTCTCACTGCTAGCTTCCTGCTGAAACTTTTGAAAGAGGAAAACAACATTTCTGGTTTCTCATTTTTCTTTCTATTTTAGGATAATATTTTGGCTACAGTTGGAGCTTTCTAGCTTTGAGAGCCAAATTCTACCATTAGATCAGCAGGGCATTTTATCTGGGAGGGAATGAAAAATGTCTGGAACACATAATGGAGGACCAGCAGGATTCTTCTCCAAATACTGGTCTCAGTAGATCCATGCCAAGTTTGTATTGGGCATAATGTTATATCTTCTTTGACAGGGGACAGTTCTAGTGCTACCTGCACCACAAAAATGTGTGCCTGTAATAGGGGCTAAGTCCTCCCATGGACTGTCTGATGGCTTTTAAAACCAGATTGCTTAATATGCTAAATTACAGACAATTACCTTATTATTCTGGATAGAGTATTTTTGTCCAACATGTCAGAGAGATGAACACTGGATATAACACAATGCCTCTGAAGCTCACAGCAGTGTTTTCTGAGAAAAGATCTTCTGGTTCACTGGTAAAAGCAATGTCTTTCCAGAAGAACAAATCAACCTGTTACTGAATAAGCTCCTGCCTTTGGAACTGTACTTTAGTCTTGGACTTTAGTCCAAGAAGTACATTCTAGGCAAAAAATCTAGTATCTGTCACTTGAGGTTTTTATCCCTCTCTGTTAGTCCAGCAAACCAGAACAATGGTCTGACTGAGGCAGTTTATTTGCAGGAATCAGTTGCATGCTTTAAAACTTCTATGTGCGGGCTCAGTTTTTTGTTGTTTTGAACGTCCTTTGCAGCAGGTTAGATTGTCCCAGACCTGTATGTCATCTCTGTGTGGCTTTTTTAGGGAAAACACCTACAGCTTGCTACCAGACTGCTGTTGATAGCCTGTACAGGATAAAGTAAATTAAAACCATGAATGTGGTTAGTCAGAAAATTAGCTTTACATATGAAGAGGCATAATTCCAGGGCTACCTTTTAGTATCCCTGTTAAACATCATGGAACATATTGTTAATGCATTTTATGCTGCCAACTGTATGATCCATTTCACTGGATAGGAACAAAATCCCCAGTTTTTGGAGCTGTCCTCCCAGAGATGAAAAATGGTATGTTCTGAGGGTCATTGATGCTGGTGCACCACAGAAGACTTTAGTGGCTAATAAGGACAGCCCAGAGAAAAGGACAGAAAAGCAGAGAAACAAAAATCCTGCCTCCTGAGGCACACTGAGGTAACATCACACTTGTAGCAATCTCTTAAGGGTTGTAACCCCGGAGTTTCCCTGAAAAGCAGGAACTTCATGAAAAATGTCACACAGTTGAATTTTACCTTTTCCTGGTGGAAATATTGCAGCTAGACATTTTGCCTGCTGAGAGAATGCTTCATTTTCTTTTTCTTTCTATTGTTAATGATAGAAATATTTAAGTGCATTGTATAGACAACACTTAGGCTACAGATGGAGGAAAGAGAAAACCTGAGAGAGGATGTCCTCTTCTGCCCTTTGTGATATCCATGCCTGGGAAACAGGGGGATATTTTTGGAAAATTATTTTAAAAAGCAGGGAGGGGCTATCAGGTTTCGTTTCATCTGTTGGTTCTGATCTGTGCTGCCAATCATGCTACAATTCTAAATTATAAAATGAAGTCTTATGTAGTGAGGAGCAAAAAAAAGACAATTACCTTCTTCACAGCTGGGGTGTACCTGTGGCGATCCGTGCTTTCACCACAAAGCCCATGTTACAGCACTTACTGTCTGCCTGGGACTTACTGATGTGAATCCTATTATGTCAGCTTAGGCAGGCAGATCAGTGCAGGGATCTCTGCTCTCCGTGCCTCAGCCCCCGCAGCGACAGAAAATGGGCTCCCCTTTCTAGATGGACTGTGGCTTTTCTAACAGTGTGTGATGGCTCACAAATTCCTGGCATAATTCACATCACCTAAACCCCCAAGTCTTTACCCAAGGCTCCCTCAGGAAGATACACCCAGACCCCATACACCTCAGTAAAGAAGGACCAATACAGAGCACAAATTACCCCTCCACACATTCCCCTCCTGTCTGGGAAGAGCATCCATCTGTGCTTTGCATTTTGTCCCTTCTTTACAGCCTACAAATCTTTCAGCCATTTTGGTTTTACACTGACTTCTGCTGAGACAGCTGGTGGTCGTACAGTGTGACCATGTGGGGAAGATGGCCCAGAGATGCATTAAGCATATCTGTTTATATCCAGATAAGGCTGGGTATTGGGATGGAGAATGGCTTTGAAGGTCCATCAAGATAAGGGAGTTGAGTGGTATCCCCAGCTGACTTTTCTTGAGAAATACATTTGACTGTACTCTTGAACAAATCCCAGCACTGGGGAAGGGTGAAAAGGGATCAACTGTTCTCATGGTATCATTCTTTGAGCTTTCAGCTACAGTGAAACCACACCAGAAGATAAGGTGGCTTCCTACTCTGATGGCATAAATGCTTTAGGGCTAATCTTGGATCTGAAGATTTTAAGTTGAATTTACCTTCCCTTTCTTTCTTCAACTTAAATGCCGTGTTTCAAAGACAGCAAGGAGGCTTGTTCCAAAGACATTGTGAAATTAGTTTTATGGGAAAAGTAATAAATTTACATTGTGGCTTGCAGGGTTGTATGTTGTCTACACTGCTACAATGATCGAATTTAGCTGGAAGAGTTAGACTCCAATAGGATGAGACAGGCTGTTCCTGCACAGACTAAACAGTAACAGCTTTGCACAAGGTAAGCGGCAGTGCCTGGGAACAGGGGGAAAAACTGGCATCAGGCAGCTTAAGGTAGCTGTCTTATGATGTATCTTTGCATATCAAATAGCTCAGAGAGATCTAAAACTTCAGCTGTTTAATCAGCTGTCACCCCTTCAAGGTTTCCTAATTCTCCTACGCTACACACGCTGCCTTGGATGATACGTATTTTCCACAGACACATGACAGGACCTCTGTCAGGGCCCATGTGTCTGTCATTACCCTCCCACACCAGAGCTAATGTCCTTCTTGTAATGGATATGGATATATGGATACGTGCAACACATCCCATTCCAGAAAAGTTTTCTGGGCTTTTTCTCCATTAAGTTAGCCTCAGTTGTATTATCTGGATATTCAACCAAAAGATGAATGCTATAAGCACTTACATGAGTTTCATGTTAATGGAATAGCTGATCACTAAACTTGGATCCAGAAGCATTTCCCTTCCCTGTGCCCCAGCTGGTGACCTTACAGTGGTCACGCTTGAAAAGTCAGCATACACTGCACAGTGCTCAGCACCCTCCAATACATAGCACAATATCTTCTGGGAAATCTTTTTTCTGGACCACCAGCTCTGCCTCCAGGCAGAAGGGTTGGAGGAAGGCAACTGCAGCCATCAGCAAACAGCCTCATTTGAATCACCACAGAGTTTCAAGCTAGAGTACTCTTTGGGGACACACACTGGAAATTTAAGATCAAAACCTGCTGCACTGGTGTTAGTGGGAAAGTTGCCAACAGCAGCTGCAGATGCCAAAATAGCTGTTATGGGCAGCAGAAGAGGAGACTGTTTTGAACTCTCAGATGGATACAGATATTGTGTGCCACCTAGCCTGGGCAAATGCCTGGTGAATTAGAGCAGAAGAACCTTAAAATTAAATGCAAACTTAACGAAGACTCACCTTTTTTGATGCAATATGAGTGGGAAATCACATTAGAGAATATAGCTCTGAAAAAAAGCAAATCCTGCTCCCAGGAACCTGTAACCTAAAGAGCAGGCTGGGACAAACTCAACTGATTAATTTGTTCTTGAAGTTAATTACTGAAAAGTAAGAATTTCCTGCCTGTGAGCTGAGTCAGGGTAACTGTCCTAAGAGCAGATTTCTGACTCCAGTTGAACCAAGGTAATCTGACTGAGGGGGAGGCTGATTCCATCACTCTACAGCTGGTGCACACAAGGAGCATGGAGCCACAGCATTCCTCCAGCTCTCCTTGTGCCCAGGGATTTGTTAAACCCAGGCCATTTTGCATCTTGGCTATCATAAAACAGAAGAAAAGTCCTCTCCTGGGCCAGGTGATGCATTTTGGATCAGAGAACAAAATTTTCTCCTCAACTGGTCTTTAATCGTAATGTGGCAGCTCATATATCTTACCACGAGCCAACAAAGAATGACAGGTAACTTTTTTCCCCTTTAGGATTGGCTTGCAATGGCTGGGTAGAGCACTGAACTGCTTCTGCAGAGCTCAGAGGCTCTTAGTGTGCAGCAGCTCTTGCCAATAAAAAACCTCAAAATCTATGTTCCAGCTATGCAGGAGGCCTGTTTGGACATCTGAATTATGAACCCATGGAGTAATTGCTGAGTCCTGCAGTCCTGTATCCCAATTTTCTTATGGCCCAGATTAATAATTTTTTCCATCAACCCCAACCATCTGAATCCCTGCAGAATATAAGGGGGCCTTTTTGTGACCTTGAGGTATTATTAGGGCTTGTTCCTCAACTTTTGTGAAAGGAAACTGTGATACTCTCTAAAAATGCTTCTGTCCATCACTCAAGTGTTGAGATGAGAAACTCAGCAAGAGGCTGTATAATTCTAGTAAGAGGCAGAACTTGTCTTACAAATGGGAAGACTCTCAAAGCAGCAGGTTGTTTTTTTTTATTTTTTTCTGCAGTTTTAGTGATATTTTCAAATTTAAAAAACAAGCCACTAGATACGTATTTATAAAGATAGATCTGGTACTCCTTAGATCTTCCTTCTATTTTACAAGGAGAAGACTGCGTCTTTCTCAGCTAAGTCTTGGAAAAGATTTTGCAGCCAAAGAAATACTTACTCTGAATTCATTCCTCCTTTTGCAGGTGTCAGTATTGTGCCCTTCCTTTGCAGCTAACAATGCTGGACTGATGGAAAACATCTTGCAGAGTATCTCTCTTGGGTTATCTCTGGGCTGCCTCCCCTTTTCCAGTGTCTTCTAGGAGCTGAGTTCCCAATGCGTGCAGAAAAACAAAGAGCTCTCAAAAATGCAGTAGCCAGCCATCATCTTTTCAGCACAGTGTGTGTTGAAAAATCCATCCCTGTAATAACAATGATGCTGCTGTGACTACTTGGCACTTTTCTCTGCAAATCCATTTGCTTCCTGGAAAAATCCAGCATGCTCGACTCCATGCCTGGCCAAGAAAGTCCAGATGCTTTATTGCTTCATTCTCATGCTGAGTTTAGGTTTTTTATGCTTTCATATAAAAACACGTGGGAACCCTAAGTTGATACTCTATTTATTTCTTCTGTAAAGCTCCTTCATGTTGTGAGAGTTAAAGGTTACAAGGAGTGAATGGCTGTTGACTCCAGGGGTTTCTCCTAAAAAGCAAACCAACACTGATTTTTATTTCTATTTGTCTGATGCTTACAGAACACTATTCACCATGTAAACATCACAGGGCACTGAAAAAGAAGTTGAAAGCAGTGGTTGACCACTGTGGTTATGTCTGCACACAGCATTGAGAAGCACATAATAAGTATTTAAAACTGTTGCTGCTGAGCCTCAAAGTCTTTGCGTCTACTGGAGCAATACCAAGTCTGAGGGAGATGAAGCCAAAGCCCATAAGTTATGTCTTCAGTACCTACTGGAGAGGGAAATCTCAGATGTGCAGTGGGCCTTCAGCAGGAGGTCTGGTAAGAAAAGGTTCCGTTTTCATGCAATTGCTCATATAAAAAATATTACAAAAATGTCTTACTTGGATGTATTCAGATTAAGAGCGCTGGCATTAAGGTTGCCAGTGGGCAGTGGTAAGCAGAACAAGGGAAAGGAGCCAGCCTAGTATGATGCCTCCTACCTGCTCCTCTGAAAAGTCCTGGGCATGAGAGGTGTCCCACTGAGCAGCTGTGCCCTTCTAAGCATGGCCTAGGAGTGAAAGAAGAGTCTGTCACCTGTTCCAGGACACCTAAATCCCTGCAGTCCTGGTTATCAAAATTATGCATAAGTATCTCCATAACAAAAAAGCCTGATATACTGGCATCTTTCCCTGAGATTGCCAGTGCCAAATACTCAAGGACCACTGTGCAGCCTTAAAAGACATAATATTCCTTCTTGATTGTCTTCTTAACCAAAATATGGGGTAATTTGCCTTTCCTGAGTCATGGGAGCATGCTTGGAAGTTACTTTCTATCTTCTCTGCAATTGTCAGGGCTCCAAATGTGCATTCTGGATTTAAACTGAGAGCTGAGCTTCTCACTCTGAAACTATGCTCCAGATATTGGTGCTGTCAAGAGAAAGCCAGCTATCACAAGGCTTACGATAAAAATCAGAAAGCCAGCAACTCTCCTTCCAGCAAAGCATTCTTTGTGGCTACGAATAGCCAGCTGAATCTCAGCTATGTGGCTTCAGAGACAGAAATTAGTAACTCCAGCTGCACAAAAGCAAGCTTTAACTACATTAACTCAAGAGGGTGACTTCACCAGTGTCCCTGGCCACTGGCACCCATGCTGTCCCCAGGGGCAGCCCAAAAGAGGGCAGTGCTACAGAAAACAAAACTGAAATAGTGGTGCTTGTAAGTCATAGATGTGAGAGATAAAGAATAGATGGCCTTGGGTAGAAAATGGCAAGACCAATAATTACAATACTGGCCCTGGTCTGAGTTCAAGCACATGGGCCAAGTGGCCCTGATCAATTAAAGATGTATTTGGGAGAGGTCCCACATGAAGCTGCAGTGCTATTCCTGGACACACTCTGGGTGAGCTACGCTGGCAAGGAATGTGTGCTTCAGGAATGTGGCTGGACAGGCTGTGTTTAGGAAAAGTTGTGTATCCTACCAACAGGGTGGAGGATCGGAACTCTCTAATAACCACGCTCCTCTCTCCACAGGGGTTTTTACACAGCAAATCACCCTGCTGCCCCTTGCAACCAGCTCCTGTGGCTGCACTGGGCACTGGCCACCCATGAGATGCAGCTTACACAGAGCTCCCCTCTCAGACAGGGATGCTCACTGTGCCCACTGACACTGCCAGGGTGGTGTTGAGGCAACCAAAATGTAGAGCAACCCAGGCTCGAACTTTCTGCAGAAATGGAGGTGAGCATCCAGAGAAACTCCTGTGGGGTCTTCATTGGGACTGGGCAGTTAAACTCTAGATTTCATGGTGCAAGAGAGGGCTTTCTCACCCATGGAAAAATGAGCTGTTCTGTAAAACAGGTAGTTCTGGGTTAGAAACATCTAAGGGACAAGAGGGTCAGCTAAGAGGCACCTTCAACAGCCAGGAACTTCTTAGGCTCCTTCCCCCACACCATTTTCTGTAGCATGAAATGTACACTTGCACAGTGAGAGAAATAGCTCTTTTCAGAGCCTGTGAGGGAGGGTAAATGTGCTGCATGGTCCAACAGCAAGGGGTTACCTTTGGATTTTCTCCCTCATCATGGTGAATGGAGGCCTGGAGCAGGCAGTATGCCTGATGGGCAGGGCTGTAATGCCCTGGCACCTTCCCAGACCACGCTTGGGGCCACCTCTCACCTTCAGAAACTGCCCTGCCCAGGGATTGCTCTTCACACGATGGAAACAGCTGCTTTCTGCAGGCTGCTGGAGGGACAGAAGGGTGGAAATTTCACACTCCATTCCCTCCATCTGTGTTCCTACCTTCCCTTCCAGGGACATCTGTCCTCTGTAGCAGGCTTGCCCTTGGATTGCACCATCTTTCCACCTTGGAAGGCTCCGGATCACTTTAAGAGATAGGAAAATGAAGATGCCACAAGGCTGCTAAAGGAAGTACTTGGCATTAACCACCTCCCTGGATCCCTGCAACAGGCATCCAGAGAATACAAGCAGTTGGGGTATAAAACGGAGATTTTGGGTCATCAGTTTGGGAGCCCTGAGGCTGTGGGCAACCAGGCAGCAATGCTTGTTACACAGGGGCCACAAAAGCCACAGATAACATTGCAGCACCAAGAACAAACTTCAGACTTACTGTAAGAGTCACAGCTGTGATCTGCCACAGAGAGGACAGAAGAGATGAAAGGCGTGGCCACTGTTTGATGTCCCCAGGATAATTACAGGAGGTAATTGATTATTCTAGGAGATCAACCCTCACCTGCACTACAAAGCCAAGCCAAGTCAACCCCACTGCTGACTTGATCTTTGCATGTGTGATGCCCTCAAGCTTAGGGCCTTTCAGTGCCTTCTGCTTTCCCCAGCACTTGCAGAGCAGCACACACACTGCTGTGGACCTTGGGGAGGCCCTGATGCTGGTCCAGCTCTTAGCTTGGTTTGTTGCTGTCCCACAGAGAAACCTGCATCCTGCAGGACTGTTGCCACAGTCTGTTCAGACGCTGCTGGCTTCTTGCCCACTGTAGCTCTGTACTCCATATCCTCTGCTTTGTGGAACTGAATGTTCAGTACTAACAGCTCCTGACTGTAAAATCCTGGGCTTAATGCAGTGAGCAGGGGGTGGAGACGCCCTTTCACAGAGAAAATATATATTTTCTATGAAATCATATCCCAAAGCCTGTTGTCAGCTACATCAGGCAGAGTTTACTATAAGGTATAATACTATAATAATCTGGGAATTATTATTCCCAGATATACTTCCAATTTGACAAGATACAAGTCCCTTGGACTGCTTCTCTTCTCAGTTGGTTTGCTGACATTAATTTGCTGCCAGCCTCCTGCCTCCTTTAGATCTACCTATGGCATGGGGAAGAAGGAGGATGGGCTGGCCCGTTGCATGCAACAAACACAGAAGTTGGCTCTCAGACAACACCCCACTGTTTGTCTTTTGTGCATGGGCAACTGCCAGGACTATTGTGGCTTTCTCCTCTCTATTGTCTGTCCTAAGCACACCACCTTGTGTTTAGGGGTACATTTCTGTGAACCAAGGTTCACAGAAGCATCATTTTACATCTCCTAAATGCTTTTTATTTTCACACCAAACCCCCTTACAGGTATTTGGCCAGGAAACTGTATTCCTCTCTCTCTGGTTCCCAAGGAGCTGCTGCTCAGCACTGCTTCCATGTCAGTGTGGAGCAGGCTGCTCCCCCTGAGATCTGGTAACTCATCCAAGGTACAGCAGCAGCTGGCTGCCCTTGGGGCCAGTGTCCTAAGTTCTCACTAGTGACTAACACAAATGGCCCTCTCACCCCAATATCAGCAGCCAAGATCCCACCCAGAGGGTTAAAATTTTAAGCTCACACTTTCAAAGGCAACAAAGAAAAAGTTTGGCATTCTGACCTTGCCCAGAGCTGCCTCCCTCAGCCCTTCAGCATCCTTTACTGGGTGCCCTTGTACTGCCAGACCCTTGGAGTGAGTCACTGGAGGATGCACCCAGTGACTCCTCGACCTCATCTGACACTGGAACCTGCTTTCAAAGGTGAGTCATGGCCCAGCACCTCCCTGCAGGCTCTGCAACTTGCCTGGAGAGGAGAGGGTGGCTTCTGCACATCCTTGCATGCCAGCTACCTCCTTGATGAGTACATGAGGTCTAATGGTCATGGGACGGGCAGGCAGGAACTGCAGTGATTTCATCGCAGCTGTGACCTGGTCCACCCTTCATCACATCATTTACTCTGCCTCTCTGTGGAGCGAGAGTCATGAGACTTGCCTCCCTGGTATGAGGATTAATTCTCATCAGCTAATGCTTTGAAGATGAGAAGAACAGAAGACATCGCCGGGTGCCGCTGTTGCTGTTAGACCTGTGCTCAGCCCAGGCCTGGGTAATGCTCAGATCAGGATTCCATGGTGAGAGGCATTTATGCCATTGGTGTCTGTGTGACATCCCTCTCTTGAAAGAATCCCAAAGGGATTCACTCTTGGGTGCCTTAAGGGACCCAGATCTACTAGGCAGTCTTCAGGAGGCTACTGGACAGGGGCGTGAGGGTCCCCTCCCATGCCCAAGTCCAAAGGGATGCCTGATCCAGGGTAGAGTTATTGAATTTTTTGAAAGATAAAGCTCCACAGGATACCTCTGAGCATTCAGAGAGTCCCAGGGTAAAACCAGCTCCTCTAAAGCATCCCTGGAGCACATAGGCCAGTGAGCCAAGCTTATTTCTGGCATTTCCTCTCAGTCAGTGAGTTGCTACTTTCAGGGAACAGAGGTGTCGTAAAATAAAGCTTGGGCCATGCCATGACTCACTGTCCTCAAGGTGAGAGGCCATTCATCATCACTGCATGGCTTTCCCAGATGGCAAAACCTCCCGCAGCAGCATGAGCCACAGCACACTAACTGAGCTGCTGGCATGCCTAGCTGGGAATGACAGGGGCACGGAGGCTACCAGATCTGCCTCTCTGAGGAAGTATCTGTCAGCTGGATTATTTTTTAGGTAAGAGGAACATCTTTGTTTCTGAGGTTTGAGAGCACAGGCTGCCACAGCCAAACATGGGTTCCCCACCTCTCTGCATCAGATGGTGGGAGCACATCTGGGAGGGCCTGAGTCCTGCATGGGCAGGATCCTGTAAGATGCGGCAAATGAGGGTTTGCTGCTCAGAATTTGCTCTGAAAGAATGTTTCTGTCTTTATTCTCATGTAGGAAATGCATTCTTTAATGCATACGTTGATAATGCGATGACCACATCAATAATTCTCCTGATGTCCACTTACCTGTGGGAACCCATATGGGTCACAACATCTACCATGGCCCTTCTGCAAGCCAATGCTGTCAGATTTTGTTCTGTAATGCCCAGTGCAGCACCCTTCACCCCCAGCCTCAGTGCCCATTTTTGCAACCAGAGCTGATTTGCACAGTTAGCTTTGACCTGTGGTATCTGTACGTACTGATCATGAGTCTATAAAGGTTGAAGTTGAGATGGAATAAAGTCCTCACCACCTGCCATGCAGCGTGGCAGCACCAGAACTGTATCCACTCCCAGCTGCAACCTGTGGCCACTTTGCAATGCCACCCTGTACCAGCTTGTCCCAAAAATAACAGAGGTTTGGGGTTTTTTTTGAAACTGTGGTATGGTGAATTCCCCCTAGCTCCAACCAGCACCGGGCAATGTCAGAGCCACCTGGAGCCTTTCCATGTGCCCTGAGATAAAACTGATGCCTTGGCAAGAGGAGCCCAGCCTTGAAGGGGCTCAAGGTGGGGAGGTGGGTTGTGTGCTGGACTCCAGGAGAGCATGTAAGGGGCTGCTTTGATGTCTGTGCAACACTTGATGTCTGCACACACACACATGCACAGCAGGCAGCTCATGCAGTTGGCTTCCACAGTTGCCAGCTGTGAGGGATGTGCTGCAGCAAGGGACCCACACAAGCCACCACACTGGTGTAGGGCAGGGATGTTCTCCTTTCACAGCTAAACATGCTGCTTTTAATCCCTCTGCTGCCGGTTCCCAGGTCTGTAAACAAAGAGCCATGATCAGATACAGGTATACCAGCTTTGGGCAAAACTGAGGGCGATGCCTCCACCAGTTCCTTTACAAATCCCTGCACCCTCCCAGGCATGCACATGGGTTTGTCCCTGCTCGTTAACCCCTGCATACCAATGGTCTGTGGAGGACTGAGGGCAGAGTTTGAGCACCTGTGGTACCTGCTAAGTAAAGGCTGAAGTAAATAAAGGCAGCTGCTGCCCTGCAATACACCAGTGTGGAAGCACACTGTTGGAGAGGCCCTCAAGAAAGCTGCCCCACTATGACCTGCTCCTTGCAGACCATTGCTAATGTGCCCAGGAGGAGGAGCAGAGCAGCTCAGCTATGAGAGGATCTATTTTGGCCAGCAGGAAAAGGGTCTGTGCTCTGGACCAGTATTTCCAATTTCTTTCTGTGCCACCATTTCTACAATGTCAGTACCTGCAGTGGGTCCAGCCTGGCCGACCCTGGCTCTGTACCTGTAAGTCTGCACAGTGAACTTCATTCTGGATTTCTTTGTTGGGTTTTTTGCCGTCATAACATTTTTTACCATTGACTCAGGCTGCACTACAGTGCTAGTGGGGGCAGCTCTCCTGCCATAGCATGTTAAAATCTCCAAAGGTTTTAACACACCACCTGCTCTGTTGAACCTGCAGCTCTCACTGGGTTATGGTCTCACACAGTGCTTTCAGTCAGCAGTCGACGGCCTGTTGCAGCCCACTGGCAGCTCCCTGGCTGCTCACAAGGGCTGATGATGTTTGTGGGTTATCATGACAGATCACAATGGCTTTTAAAAGAGACAGGAGAAATTAAACCCTGCATCTGCCTTCCCTAGTACTCATTTCTCTCTTCATTCCCTTCTGAAGACTAGACCCAACTGCACTTCAGAGTTGCCAAGTGATCCACACTTCTAATGATGTGTATTTTCAGTGACAGTGACATGTGACAGTATTTTCAGTGACATGGATCTGCCTGGCTGAACCCACTGTCATGGTTTCACCCCGGCCAGCAACCAAGCCCCAAGCAGCTGCTCACTACTCCCCCACCAGCAGGATCAGGGAGAGGATTAGAAGGGGAAAAGCCAGAAAACTTATGGGTAGAGATGGAGTCAGTTTAATAAGGAGAGCAAAAGCCAATCACATAAGCAAAGTAAAACCAAGAATTAATTCACTGTTTCCAATAGGCAGGCAGGTGTTCAGCCATCTCCAGGGGAGCAGGAACATGGCTCCACTACGTGAAACAATTACTTGGGAAAACAAACAATATCACTCTAAATATCTCCCCCTTTCTCCTTCTTCCCCCACTTATTTATTCAGCATGAGCATATGGTTTGGAATATCCCTTTGGTCATTTTGGGTCACCTGTCTCAGCAGTGTCTCCTCCCAATCTCCCATGCACCCACAACTTCCTCACCAGTGTGGCTGTATGAAAAGCAGGATCAGCCTCAGCTCTATGTAAGCTCTGCTCAGCAATACAGAGCAGAGTGTGATAATCACCACATTATCAACCCTGTGTTCAGCACAAATCCAGAACACAGCCCCAGACCAGCCACTGTGAAGCAAATTAACTCTACCCCAGCCAAAACCAGCACATTCACTCTGCAGGGCAGGACATGGTGACAGGTGACCACAGCCATTCAGGGACACAAGAGATGGTCTCACCCCAAGCACGTCCACTGTTGCAGACCAAGTCCCCTCTAGAGTCTCCTGATGTGTGGAGGGTGGTGTCACCGGCAGTGATGCTGTTGAAAGATGCTTAGGGCAATTAAATTGCAGAAGAAAAAAGCCAGAGATTATTTTGCAGCTCAAAGCAGCTTAAAAAATATCTCTTGACACTCAAGAAATAGCTGGCACTGCCTGAAAGAGAAGGGCAGACCACTTCTCTGTAGGGGTGGATTAGCTGGGCAGAAGGAAGAGACCTCAGGGCTCTCATATCTGGATTTTAACTTCCACATGCACTGTGGCTCACCACTGCTCTCAAACACTCTCTGTGCCATGGGGCTGCAAGAACCCTTCAGATATGGCTGCTTTTAGCTGCTGGGCTTTCTCCCTTCCTCCCACTGACCCTCTAACCCCCACACAGGGGAGCTCCAGCAGGACAGGGAGATGGGGTGGCCGGGCCAGCACTCCGGGGGTGAAGCTTCCAGCATCAGTAGATGTCCCAGGGAGCTCTCCCACCTGCAGAGCTCCCACTCGCTGCCTTCAGCCCCAGCAGCACTGCACCTGCAGCCCTCCCCACACCTCCAGGGCTCGTTTTGATTCGGGCTTTTCTGGTTTTTGGAGGGTGAACACGTAACACCGTCACTTGCGAGCAGCAGATGCTGCCGAAGGCCCCGCGGCGGCGGCAGCACAGACGGAAAGGCTGTGCCACGGCGGGATTAGGAGAGCTTATCCCGGCGGCCCCGCTCGCCACGGCCCTCAGCCCTCAGCCCTCAGCCCCAGGCACAGGCCCGGCCGTGCCCGCCTGTCCTGACAGCCACGGAGCCCTTCCCGGGGGACTGGAGCTGCTCCCGGACACCCGGAGCTCCCCGCGCAGGGTCCCCATGGAACACTGATCTGGCAAAACCAAAACACACCTACTGAGATACACAGACCGTAGCACAGGGAAAACATGTCATAATCCTCACACAAAATGTCCTATATTTACGGAATGCGCCATAGCACATTCTCACTCCCTCAGTCTGGGCTTGGATGCAAAAACACCCATTTTTAATGTTCAATAAATAAGTTTTCCTAAAAAGTGCTGGTGTATGCACCAAATAAACTATGTGTAAACAGCATGTGTATTTCATATATAATACTGTTTCATATATATTTATGTAGCTTTCAGTCATGCATATTTATCTATAAAATATGAAAATAAATAGCACTGAATGTAAAACCATAGCACATATAAGCGCACATGGATAAAACAGATACATAAAATGTTATATATACGTGAACCATTACAAGCATAATATAAATACATATGAAGCATATATTTAGAAAACATTCCATAATATAATTTTTTTATATAGTGTTCTCTGTATAGAACCAATATGTAACACTACATTTATTCTGCTTGTTTTCACAAGGCTCTAAATTGATGGCTTTTAAAAGAGACAGGAGAAATCCTGTGTCTGCCTTCCCTAGCATTTCTTTATCTGCTTCTGCAGCTCGAACCCAACTGCGCTGCAGAGCTGCCGAGTGATCCTCATTAGAAGGACGACGGTATTTTCAGGGACATGGATCTGCCTGGCTTAACCCCCCTTGCAGGGCAGGATTTCGATTCCGTGTGTTTCTATAAAGATAACTTTGCAACGCATATACTACATATTACACTGTTATATACTATTATACGGTACAATATTGCAACACGTAAATACCTAAAGCATATTTATAAGCCTAGGAAAACATGCCTGCATAAACATTTATCTCTTTTTTACCAATAACTGAGTTATTTTTCCGTGTGTCTGTATCGCGCACGCCGCGCTCTCTGCGCACAGCGCGGACGGCGCCCGGCCGGCACGCGCAGCGCGCGCACGCGCGGGGCTCGGGCGCGCGCTGGCCCCGCCCCTCTGCCCCG
>VYXF01011502.1:120444-169333 GCA_013397295.1 Polioptila caerulea | reverse complement strand
GGGGGCGGGGGGGGCTGTGAGGGGCGGACGGGGCCCCTCGCCCCGGGCCGGCCCGGGGGACGCCCGGGTGTCGGCGGAGCGGAGTCCTTGTCTGGGTGACTCCGGCCCTGCCGACGGAAGGGCTCGGCGGCCCCTCCGAGCCTGAAGGAAGCTCCGAACGGGGGTCACTCAGCCCCCGGCGGGGTCCCCACGTCCCGATGGAGGCTGTTCCTCCAGGCGGCCGGGCCGTCCTTACGGCTGTGGAGTGTGGCGAAAATTCGAGGAAAAGCTGAAACCTTCACCTGTCCCGCGGCCAGAGGGCTGTGCCCCCGGGGAGCATCGCCGGGCGTCTCCTGGGAGCCCTGGATGTGGCTGCCTACCCTCCCCCCAGAAAAACAACCCTGCTTGGGGCTTCCCGGTCTCGGGCTGAGAAGGATGATGTGTCCGAAGCTATAAATCCTCCCCAGGCCATGAGTAATGTACCTTACGTACTGCTTGACTAATCTGGCTTCAAAACATCAACAAACCCGCAAGATGGTGCGGGCAGGAAGCTTTGCAGTGCGTGGGTGTCGTGGGCTCGGGCAAGATCGCTCCTGTCAAAACCAAACTTTTCTCACAGCGCTGCATTTTCTCCTCAGCTGTGTGTTGCCAGGGTTGGAGTTGCTGCCACCGGGCCTAGGGATGGGTCAGGAATGCCCATGACAAAGGGATTGGAGTAAGAAGGGATTTGCTGTGAGCTGCTCCTGAGATGTTATTGTGCAAGGAGGCTTATGTAGCAGGTATCTCCTGCTCTCTTTCATGTAAGCTCTAAGTAAAAATCAAGCTTAGGTTTGTAATTTGTAAATAGAAAAATATCTGGCCGATGGTAGTGCATTGGGAATACTGAGTTTAGCATGGATTTATACAACCCTTTTCACATTTAAAAGCCAAGAGGTGACATATTGACCCCAGGCTGAGGTCCTTGTAGTGCCAGGACCAGGTGCCCAACTGTTCAACCTGTCAAGATGCCCTGGAGAAGTGTGTGGAAACCTGGCAGTACATAAACAGGGAAATAATCTGCCTCCCGTGCTAGAGTTTGTCCACTGCTGTTATGGTGGTTTCAGATTACAGAGTCATTCAGTAGGAAGTCAACAGGCAAGGGTGTGCTGTTGACATGAGAGATTTAAAGCAGATCCATCTTGTGCTCTTGGGCTCAGATTCTGCCACTGCATGGGGCGTGTTAACCTGACCCCCTATTGATTTTGTGCAACCATGATAAAACATGAGCTTGGATATTCCAAAACAGCTTCTTCTTTCCTGCTGTACTCTGTTCTCAGAGTTTGGTCTCCCCAGCAGGAAGCAGCATGGATGGAGTACATGAGCAGCTAAGATGTTCTGCTCTCAGGTTTATGTGGTTCTGAGCAAGCTGCAGCTGACAGAAGTGTCTGGTTCCCCAAATTGTTGTTTCTGTGAATATTGTTCACCTTCAATGCTGCTGCTCTTCCCCTTCTGCAGTGTTGTGGAGGAGCCCACAGCAATGGTGCCTTCTCCACAGCTTGGATGTCCTGCAAGGGAGATGTGGAGTAGGAAGGGAGCTGAGGATCATGGTATTCTGAAACTGGGAGAAGCTTCTTCCTCCTGAGGCCATGTGCAGATGCCAAAGCAGAACGCCCATCTGGATCATGCCAGAGGGGATCTGTGTTCCTCCTGGGGCTGAAACTCTGACTTGGTCATTTTTGCATATGCTGGTGATATGGCCATGCAGACAGCCAGTGAACAGGGGAAATGAGAGGTCTTGTCCCACAGGTTTCATTCCTTTGCAGGAGACTGTGCTGAATAGCTGTCAGAGGTGTGTTTGGTATGGCACTTGTGTTTGGGTTTTGTTTGAGACTAAGCAATGTAAACACATGGCCTGTACAGGAAGCCTCCTGGCTGCGTAAGGGTCCTCGTGGCTGTCTCAGAGGAAGCTTGCCCAGGGCTGCAAGCAGCAGCAGCATGTTTTGGCACCTGTCAGAGCTCCAGAGCTGTCTGGAGCAGCAACTGAGAGGTGCAGCAAGGTGCCTGGGACCCTTTTTTGAGTTTAGGCCTGCAGACAGCTATGCTTCATCCCTTGCAAAAGCTGCTAGAGCAGTGAGGACAGCTCTGTTTTGTTCTCCTGGATGCATGGCCTGTCTTCTCCCTGGCACCTGTGAGGCACCCTGCAGCTCTGGGCAGCAGGCTGTGTGCTGGGGCTCTACTGAGAGCCACTGGAGCTGCTGCCCTCCCCTGACACCCCCAGGGATCTGTGCAGCAGTGCTGTGGCTGCCCAGGGGCTTCTCAGTTTCAAGTTGTGGCTTAGATCTGCTGATTTGTCTGCAAAATGTGGAGATGTTGATGCACGGCCTCTTTATAGCTAGCCTTTCATTGCCCTTGAAGGAAATAAGGGGTTATAGCTCCCTTCACTAATAATACAGTTACAGCAGAGCTCCAGCAGAAGCAGGCAATGGCCAGTCTTGGACAAGAGATCCTAGATGTTAACTTGTGTAGTCACTGCTATGGGGAGTCTGGAAAACAATCAGATAAGTCTGAACCTCAGCTAAGCTTTTCCTGTAAGCCTGAAATAGTATTTTGTTGGAACTCTTTTGTTAATAAATATTTTGAGTACATATATATGTCTTCAGGGATGTCTAAATATGTCCTTCCATAGCAGTCTGACTGGCTCAGAGCAATCTGCTACCTACTGTAGGAGGATATAGTGTTACTTAAGGATAGAAATAGGTTAAAGAGTGGAAAAGAACATTGCTCAGCAGTGTCCCAGCACTAACGGTGTAATCTGTGTTACCTGCTCCTGTCATGGCTATCTTGGCTAGCCCAGAATTGAGGTAGCAGAGATTCCTTTAAAAATACCATTACTGGATGCTAAAACTGTGTGCAGACTGCTTCTCAGGGGCAGCCTGCAAGGAGGCAGCTTTGGAGGCCACAGTAAAACCCTGTGTATTTTCTCTCCTTGCAGGAAACATAGTGTTCAACAGAATGCAGGAATAAACAGAATCCTTGTTTTGTGTCATTTACAGCTTTTGTAAAAGAGATGATCACAACAAAGAGAATCTTTTCAACAGCATAAACTATGATGTTGCTGCCAAGAAGAGAAAAAAAGATCTGCTGAATAACAAAGCCAGGACTCAATGTAAGACATCTTTTTGGACTTCTTTTTAAACAAAAGTTGCTGCAGAAGAGTGGAAAATGCTTCATATCTGTGTTCTGCACAGTGCATGAAGAGCCTTCTAGAGTCTTGAAGGGCTCTGCGCCCATGTTTGACCTAAGTAGAGAACTTGGATACAGTTTAACGTGAAGATTTATGCCCCTGTTAGTAATCCCTGTTCTGAGGAGTTGTGCTTGTTGTGTTCAGATTTTTGTCATTTGTTTGTCAGGAGGGTAATTTTTTCCTATGGTACAGTCAAATGAACCAGTTCCAGTATTTTCCCCCGTAGACTTCCTTGTGCACAACAGACTAAATTTATTCTTCCTTCCATATGCATGTTGAGCACTAATCTACATTACTGGAGGCTACAAGCCTGAATGTAAGCTTTGATCCTATCTCTGTGTGCGGAGTGCATGAAAAATGAAATGAGATTTCAGCTCACTCAAAACAATAGAAGGCTTGAAATCTTTCTGTGTGCACAGCGAGCAGCCAGGGTCTCAGACGGGGCCCTGGGGGAGGAGGACCCGGGGGAGCCTGCAGGGACAGCAAGGTCTGCTTGGGCTAATCACAAAATAGGTACTGGAGTTACATGTGAAGGCTACAAATGTAAACATAGCCAGAGGAAATGAGTTACAATTCCCACACTGCTATTAACTCATTGTGCATCCCCCAGGATTTTGGAAACTGCTGCCAAAAGTTGGCCCCTCAGTGTATTCAGTTCTCTGAACAAACAAATGTTACCATGACAGTTTTTGGCTAGATTCTCTGGTGACCTACCATTAAAAAGGGCTTGATGCAGGGTCAGCATGCCTGTAACTGAGACTGGATCTATCCTTGGACTTACAGTACCAGGCAGGAGTACATTCCATAGCTTCATTAATTTACAGGTTGCTCTAGGAGCTATTTTCTTTATGGAAAGGAGTCCAGCAGGGTGGGGAGGAGAATTTATTTTATGCTAGCAGTTAAATTGCCAGTGTGTGGTGGAAGTAGGGTCAAAAGCCCATGTGAAAATGGAGTGGGAGGACTGAGTGGCATAACTGCTTATAGTACAGGCTCTTCTGCAAACAGAATTAGCAGTGTGTGCTGGGTATTGGGAAGTTATTTTGAGGAATGGATGGGACAACTCCCATTCTGAGGGATGGGATGGGCAATTAGAAATAGGAAAATTTTGGTCCCACATTTCTTTTTTAGCAAGTTAGCTGCAAGCATAAGCATGCTCCTCTGAGCCTGACCTCACTGCTAAAAGCTCTCTCTTACATGCCTGGTGTCTCATGACAATTTTGCTCAACTTCAAATTTGACATACAATCCCAAGCCTGTAACCAAGGTAATAAATAGTTAATAAAATCAATAACAACAAAGCCTGGCTGTCAGCCACACTTACTGTCTGGGACCAAAGAAGAGGATGTGCTATGGTATATCTGTGGCTGGCAGATTAAACATTTACAGTCTTGAGCTGTGTCAATGAAACAGAAGCCTTTTCTGAGGCTCAGAGCTACAGTCTCAAATGAAGCTGTGTAGAAACAAAGCAACTCAGCAAGTTGCTAGATTTGGTTTCAAGTGTGGTGGTGTAAACAAAATAACTTAATTTATACTAAAAGGCAGTGCATGTTATGAATAGAACAGAGATACAACTCTGAGGTGGAAGATTAACTGAGTGAGATGTGTTTGTCCAAACAGATTTCCACCAGGAGAAGTGGATCTATGTTCACAAGGGAAGCACAAAAGAGGTGAGTGCCTCTATAGTTTCTTTGTTCTCTTTTCTGCTGATTTTTACAAGTAGTGGAAGATCTGTGCTGATATAAATCAGCAGAAGTTCTTAAGAGATAAGTGGAAGATCTGGCTTGTGGTTGGAATTTCAGTAATGATTTTAAGCCCCTATCAGGGATCCATGGCTTGATGTAGAAGGCTTTGTACATGTGTTTAAAATATGACTTGTTTGCTTCCCTCATTTGAAAAAAACCAGCCATTTGCAGGCCGAGCCATAATACTGTTCTTGGCTTTCACCCAGTACAGTCCTAACATGGAAAATCATTGGAATTTATCACAACGGCTCGTTTGCATTTATGGAGAGAAGCGGCTGTACGAGTCTGCTCTGAACTCACACTCTATATTGAACCCTAGGAATGTGTGGCCCATTCTCACACGTAAATTCATGGGTCAGGAGCAGAGCATGGGTCTCTCTTGGGAAACTACCATAATCTACATTGGGCCATGCCCACTCTCGATGTCAGTATGTGCTGCTCAGCGGGAGCCAGGCCTGCATCCTCTGGCTATGAGCTGCTCCCATGGTTTGTACCCATCAGCTTGCTAAATTGAGTTGCTCTGAGTCGGATCTGCCTGGTGCTGTCTGGACTCGAGTCTGCCAAAACATGACCCAGAGTGTTTTTCCTTCTCAGCGCCATGGTTACTGCACTCTGGGAGAAGCCTTCAACCGGCTTGACTTCTCCAGTGCTATCCTCGATTCCAGGAGATTCAACTACGTCGTGAGGGTGAGTTGAAGTCCAGGGTTTATTTTCATGTGATGGTGGTGGAGGCTCCAGTTGGATGATGGGAAGCACTGACAAAGAAGAGATGTCTGAGCATGCAAGTGGGTGTGTTGGGCTTTTATGCATGAAGTAATTCATGGAAGTTTTGTGTGTGGATAGATGCCCAAATCTTGTATTTAGCTTATTAAAATGGAAAGGGAGGAAAGTGGTGATAATGTGGAAGATGAGCTGTCCTTAGCCTAGCATTCCTCCTACTTTTCAATTGTGTCATTCACTTTTGAAACCAGGAAAGCTTGGCTTCTAATTCCTGAGTTTTCTGTACAACTTCTGAAAAAGAACATGGGCTCTCTGCAGATGCCACAGGGCAGTGGAGACCTCTTTGCTCTGGAAGCTCCAGTCCGAGGTGTGTGGAGCTTTGTTTTCATTGAGGTGATACAGGAGAGACTCAGGGGAGCTGAGCATTTTGGGAATGAGGGGATGGGCTGAACCTCTTGGTGGCACTGATCTTAACTTCTCTGCTAAGGATCACTGTTGCTCTTAATCCTTTGTGACTGGCAGTGGCTTCAGTGGGTGAAACATTTGTTTAGTCCTGACGACATTAGTTAATAAAGAGTCATCAGCTTCAAGTTTCCCATGCTCTGGCTTTGCGTAATAGATCAGGGTTTTCTCTCGGCTTGGGGTGACCAAGGACGTGATAGTGCTACTGTCCCAAGTGGCTGTGGATACTTTTATGTTTATCTGCATGTGATCTGCAAATTGATCTTGAATTTCAGAATGCTTAGCAAGATTTGGAATCCAATAAGGTTTTAAAAAAAGTTATTAACTTGAGGCTGTTTATGAGCAGCTGATCACTGCTGAGGCAACAGCTGTTCAGTTGTTAGGTTCTAGAGCAAGCAGCAGTGGTATTGTTTTCCCTTTGGGTCAAGTGTCATGAAAAGTGTTTAAGGAAGAAATTATCTGAGCAAGTTTACCTTTATTTGTTCACCTTGGTTGCCTAGGTGACAAGTCACCTGTGGAAACCTCTGGCACCCTGGGAAGGGTACAGACATTGGGGATGACGACCCACTGGCTGTGTAGGAGGGGCAATCACTTGGATGTCCCACTACAGGAGTGGTGGCAGAGAGTGGGGATTCTGGGAGAGGCAAAGCAAGATCCAGGTCATGTAAACTCAGGCTGTCCTAGCTCTGCTGATCTTGGGACAACTTATTTTCCTGCTTGTGCAGAAGTGATCATTGGTGTTGAGGTAGTCGGTGTTTCCTAATATTGGGGAGATAGATATACACACACAGCCGTGTCATCTTCAGGGGGATTACTAGAGAAGGAACAGTTCATGCCAAGGCCAAAACCCTTCAGTCAAATATAAAGAAGGAATGTAAAATAAAACTTGTTTAGTGCTGCAGATATCCCTTTGGCAGACTTTCTAATGACAGTGAAGAACTCCAAAGACCTCTGCTAAGCATGGCCTCAGGTCATGCTGTGCCACATGATGGGCTTCTGCTTCTTGGCCCAATGTGACAGATATCTCACATGGGACTGCAATGGTTGAACAGAAGTCTCACTAAATTTTTTGAAGAGAAAATGTAAATTTCAGTGAAATCGGTCTGGTGGTCTGGTAGGCAAGCTCAGGCTGATCTTCTCTCTTTTTCTCATGAGGACTTCATACGCAGCATATTAGGTATGCTTTTATCAAAAACAACAGTTTTGAAAGCTATGGAAGCTGACATGTGTCCTTGTTTCTACAAATTGCCTCTCTTTTGAGCTTTTAAGAGTAGTTTCCCCCAGTAGTTTTACAGATATAGTACTACTGAGAAGTATGAAGCTTTCTAATTGAGGTTGACTTGTGGTTTGGCAGTTTAAAGACAGTATTAAACCTGGTACCGTGGATCAAATTGTAAAATTGACTTCTTAAAATGAAAATCTTGTATCAGCCAAGTCTCCAGTGGATAGTAGTTCATAAAATGCTTTATATGCCAGATTTACTCATGAAAAGCTCTGCCTAGATGTTTATGGTCCTTTGCAAGTCGCAGGCCTCCTAGAGCACACAGATGGGCAATCTGTCACATGGAAAATGCCTTAAATATTGGCAGACAAAACATTTTTCCCTTCCTTCTCCTTGTTCTCTCTAGTTCCACTCCTTGCTCAGGGTATCTGATATAAATGTCATGCTACTTAATTCATCAAATGCTTTTCAAGGAGGGGAGTTTGGAATTGGAGGCTGGGAAAGAATATGACAATGTCTGTAGGGGCAGAAAGGTGAGAAACAGCTGCAGGTTTGAGGTTCTGCTGGCTACACCCAAGCTTGCCCTATAGAGACAGCAGCTGCATCACTTGCTGATAGCAAAATGGGCTTTCAGGCTGAATATGAACTTAGCTTCTGAATTTCTCTGAACTAAAGTGAACAGTGCTTAAGAGTCTTTGGTGCTTGCTTTCTTGTCACAGAAGTTTCTGCTTTAGATACACCCAAACTAAGTTCTTGGAGTTTCTAATGGTGCACAGATAAAATGGGCATCTCCTTCAAGTGGGATGAAGGTATGAGCTGCAAGAAGCTTGGAATGTATTTTTCATGGGCAAATACCATCAGCTGGAGCCAGTGAGTCCATTTAAGTGAAGCAGAATAAATTTTCATGTGACATCAATCTTGATGGTCTGCTGGTACAGCTCTGGATGTGCCAAGTTACAGGTATTGGTGCCATGACTTGGTCCTTGCTGATCCTTCAAATTAGTGCATCTGCTTACATGTTACAGAACAATCAGTGTTCCCTTTTTAGGGCTAATAAGGAAGTGTGTGATTTACCCAGAGGACCCAAACTGTTGTTGGTCTGAAGCAGCCCTGATTTCTCTGGTCCAAGAGATTTAATGAAAATACTGGAAGCATTCTGTAAGCATGATTAATGGGAACAGAGACAAAGGTGTCTGCAGCCCAGAGGCTGGTTTTCCTTCAGGAACACTGTGTTCAGATGACAGGTTTTGCAGGCTGCTTCTTCAGAAAGAGATTTCTCATATGATGGTTGTGTAGTCTCAAGGGAAGATGCTGTTTCTGATCATAAAAGCTTAGGTCAGGTTAAGCTGCCTGGGCACAACTCTTCTAAAATAACATGATCTAGGTTGTGTGCAATCTTCTAAAATAGTCTCTTAAATTTGCTCCTGAAGTTTTAATAGAGGCTAGCTCCAGGAGTCCTGGATTTATGCTGTCCTGAAAGAATATCAGCTGAATGCTGTCTCATGGAGATCTGTCAGCACCTGCACTGTAAATCATTATAACTCGCCTTGCTCTTGCTCTACCTGTCAGCTGACAGCCAGTGTGACATTTCAGCCACTGAAAGTGAAGGGCTGTGAGAGCAAGGTGGGACTGGAGGAGGAATTTCTCACTTTTTCTAAACATTCCAGATGTGAGTAGTCACATCCCCAGCCATCAGAAACTTATGGATCCCCATACAGTGCAGTCCAACTTTCATAGAGCTGGCTTGAGGTATTCAGCAGAGAATTTACACTTCAGTAGTTTAAGACATAGGGTTTTAATCACTACAGAGCATTTTCCTTTTTGAGTCAGGGTTGTACTCTCCTGCTCTGCACAGCAGGACTGCTGAGGATTTTGTGGCTCTGTGTGCTGTAAACCCCAGCAGTGGTTATTTGGGGTATGGATTGCCTGCACACCCCTGGGTTGAACCAAGACTGTGGCCAAAGTGCCATCTGGCTGTAGCAGGTCTAGGCAATGCTGCACACAGTCATGGGTGCACAGCAGTGTTTTCATGGCCCTGAAACAGGGACCCTAGTTCCCTGCCACATGGCACTGTTCTGTTTGCTATTTTTTATCTTGTGCTTATGGGAGGAGAAGGATCTGCTCTGCTGCTGAAGCTGAGAGGCTTTGTTTCACTGCCTGCTCCAGACCCGTGGCTGGTGGGCTTGAGCAGGAGCCCCACTGCACTCAGAGGTTACTGCCCTGCTGTGGAAGATGCTGCCTTCTGCCAACTTTGCAGAGGTTCTAGGATAACCCACTGCATCTCTTGCCTTTTCTCTATAGTTCTGGCAAACCTCTGATAGCAAAGAAAATAGGGAAGGATTCTTTTAGTGGAGCTACCAGGTCACCTTTCTCAACTTCTGCAGAGTTGGAAGAGTGAATCTGGATCTAATGCCCTGTTTTCCAGAGGTGTTGCAGATTTCCCAGCTCTAGTTAAAATCGGCTGGAATGCAATTACTTAGTGTATTTGAAAAGCAGACCTTTTAAAATTGCTCTTAACCTTTCCCTGTGCACTCTCTCCTACCATCTGTCCCTCTCAGTTGAGTGTGGGCTGGGCTTAATGCAGCCACATCATAACACATGCTTGCAGCTCCCCAGTCCTTTTACCCTACTCAGCATTAATCTGAATTCATCGGTCTGCTTTAGTCTGTGTTATGTGAGTGGCAACATTGATTTATTTTTTTATACTGCTGTAGGCCCCAATGTGGCAGTTCATTAACTGAGACCATACTGGGGGCCTGTGCCAACACTAAAAGACCCCCAATGCACTGGAGCATGTGGGGCACAGATGAACTGTACTGCTTGTCTGGTATTTGTGTATTCTATGAGCACAGAAGAATAAAATACGTATTTTTATTTGGAGGACTAGCTAATTGCTTCAGTCAGCGGTCCTTGGGGAGTGCAGTAGCCCTAGAAGTATTCACAACATAGTTTTCATATGGAATTTCATCCTGTGTTTATTGCTGTAGGAGAAGGGAGGTGACACAAGATATCTGAGCTGGTTCACTGAACATAAATTGAACCTTGATAAACACAGAGAGGGCAAATTTGAATCTGTTCCTTTGGCTAAATTAATTTTGTACCAATTTGGTGTTCTTCAAGGAACTAAGATTTTTATCCTCATTCTTCTAAAAGAATGGCCCTGGTGTCCAGCTCCTCTGGTATTACATTACATGATGCTTGCATGCATTTTGGTGCTTTTAGTAAAGGGCAGAGTATTGCTAACACCCAGCCTGGAGGAAGCTGTCTCTGTGCCAGTTCCAGAACAGTGCAATCTGGAGACAGCAGTTGTTTGTGCACAGACAGGCTAATCTGGGTGCATGTGTGGCCAGTGTACAGATGGAGTCTGGCAAATTGATCACTATAATCAAAGGTCTGAAGGCTAAACAGTTTAGGGTAAGTGGAGTAGTACAGACTACTGTGGGACGTTGGTTGGGTTTTTTTCTACTTACTCATACAATGTTTCAAAAAATGAAGAAAATACCTTTCTTGCAAACTGCCTTGTTTTTAGGAGTATTTATTTATTGTGGTCTGATACAGCCAGAAAATCCACTGATGCTTGTGCACCAAATATTACCCAACTCTCCTGCATCTCCTGTTTCTTCCAAACAAGCCAAGAAAACAAGCAGCATGCCCTTGACAGGAGTAGTTAGTGCAGGTCTTTTTTCATCTTGGGGCTTTTTTTTGGTCATGTGAGGTGCAAGATATTAATAGAATGTAAACTCAAAGCCATCTGATGGTGGTGTTGGCCTGGATATTAAACAGAAGAAGAGATTGGTCACTCGAGGCGACTTCACTGCTCCTAAGTGGCAGTCACATGCCAGTGCCTCAGATGAGCAGAGCAGGCTGCAGTGATACCTCTCCCTCAGCTCCCGCTTCCTGGCAAGCTGCCGGTGACTTTTTCAATACATTCCTGTCATTCTTATAGCAGGGCAAACGGTTCAGCTCATGACTTATCAAGTCTAGTCAAAAGCCATCTTAGTTACTTGACACAAGTAGTTGCACCTTCTCTGGACTCTCTGTGGTGCCAGCAATGGGATACTGAAGCTGCAGATGATAAAGGATTAATAAGCTGGTCATGCGGCAACGTGTTGATTGATTTGTAGCATAAAAGGTTTTTCCTTTCCTTTCTAAATTAAAACAGAAGGCTATGTACATCCAAAACAAATGGACTGACACGTGGGCAGTCTGTGCATTTATATAACGTTGGGGGAAGGGAGAAAGGCTTGTAAGATCACAGGCCACATGTTTTGCTGAGCATGTTCCATAGGAAACTTCGCCAGCTGTTCTTGTAGCACAGAGATGGGGAAGAGAGAGCATCCTTCTCTGTGGGGAAATGCTTCCTTTAACAACTGCAGCCCAAATTCACTGTTTAGCTTGCTCAAGAGTCAGGAGGTCAGTGATGGGATGTAATTCTAATTGAAAGTAAAAGCAGGATTTTCATTAGGGGAAGTTAACAAGTAAACAAGGCAGACAGGGGAAGGTGGTTTGTTGTTGTAGTTGTTAGAGCTGAAAAGAGGAGGAAACTTTGGGAGAGACAGAGTTTGCTGTGGGGAGGATTTTTGCTCTTCCTACAGTACTTCATCTTTCTGTCGTGGTGACAATGCTCTGACAGAACCCATGCAACCCAGGAGATGACGTAAATTGTGGAGTCTGATTCTCATTAATGGTCTGTCAATAATATCCCCAGCCAAACAGGCATTTGCTCGTGTTCCCTTATGACACTGCTTGTTTATGCCCCAGTGAAGGATGGTGACGTTGGCTGTTTGCTGTTCCCTTGGTGGAAATAGTGGCTGTCAGTCCAAGCACCACTGTGGTTTCTCTGCATCTCTGAACCATGAAATCAAGTTCCCTCTCCCCCCACACTGAAGATAATTAAAATACCTTTTCCCCCCCACCTCTTTGGAAGTGAGTTTAATCATTTGGCCTCTGCTCTCCTTCCCATTAGTTTGCTCTGTTGTTCTGTCTCCTTTTCATTTTCAAGCAGCAAACAAGTCTCTGGACTGTTTTGCTGTGTCATGTGACTAGGAGTCAAGATTAGAAAGGTATCTCTGTGCTCTAAGGCTTGCAACTTCTATTTTTATCCACAGCTGTTGGAGCTGATAGCAAAGTCTCAGCTGACGTCACTGAGTGGCATTGCCCAGAAAAACTACATGAACATTTTGGAAAAAGTGGTTCAGAAAGGTAAGAAACTGAAATGGTGAGGGGGAGTCTGATTTAATCTGATGTACTTTGGTGAACCACATCCTTGAGAATAGTCAGGCAATACAACATGGGTGAAGAGGGGCACCACTGCTTATTTCTGTAGTGCAATTCTGCTTTCTTCTCCCTGAATGGGCTTGTGGCGGGAAAGAAATGTCTGGTAGGTATCTGAGAGGTGACTCCTTTCCCAGCTTTCCTCACTATCACCCCTTCTGTGTCCTACTGAGTCCTATTTCTGACTGCAGAAGATCTGGCTGCTCCAGCCCTCAGCCTGGCATATCTGCAGTTTCTGCTGCCACCTTGTTGGCAGTGTGCTGTACCTGCTGCTCCCACTGCTCTGGAGGGGTGTCTTCACCTGTTCAGGGAAGTGAATTGTGATTGAGATGTGGCACTTCTCTCATGGATGTGTAGCTGTCCCTAAAGCCTGGGCATTGACAGCAGCCTGTTACACATAATGAGAAATGCACTTTGGCTGGGATAGGTGGGGAAGAGGTGCACATAGATAATTGGCACAATATCAGAGGGGAAAACTGGCTGTTTGCCAGTGACTGGAAATGGGAAGTGCTGCAGAAATGGCAGATCTCATCTGCTTATCCTGGGAGGCTCTCTTTCCATCTGCTGTCTAACCTGCTGTGACTGGCTAATGTTTAAGTGCTTTCCTCTAAAAAGAAGAGCACAGGCTGGCTCTCTTGACCTGTGAAATTACAGCAAATAACTTGACTTGCCTGATAAATGTGTAGCTTCAGAGAAAGATTTTTGACAATTCTCATTTTTAACCTTTCCTGTTCTTCCCAAGTCCTTGAAGATCAGCAGAACATCAGGCTAATACGGGAATTGCTGCAGACCCTCTACACATCCCTCTGCACGTTAGTTCAACGGGTTGGCAAGTCTGTCCTGGTGGGGAACATCAACATGTGGGTGCACAGGATGGAGAGCATTCTCCACTGGCAGCAGCAACTGAACAACATTCAGATCACCAGGGTAAGCACAAATCCTGAAAGCTAAAAATATTGTCTCCATCATGAAACCTTTTTGTGTTAATGGCTCTCATTTGAATGATTGCTTCCCACTCTACTCCCAGTGCAAGCACAGACTGGAAGGACCTGGAGTTGCCAAAATAACTGGATGCATTCCTAGCATTCCTTGAATCCCTTAATTCAAACTCAATGTACATAACCCAGGATCATGCTCGAGGTTACTGGTCACAGACTGTGGCTTGACTCCATAACAGCTGTGAAGTGCTGTGTGAACAGAGCTGTACAGAAAACCACCTCTCTGTCTTCATTCCTCAGAGGCCAGGCCTCAGTGTGAAAAGTCAACTCGGGCTTTCTCAAATTGAGCAATTGCCTTCAAAACTCCTTTATCAGACAGTTGAGGTTTCTAGGTTTGTCTAATCTGTAAATTAAATGCAATTTTTCAAATAGCTACATAACTTCATGCTTCCTGTCTAAAAATACCAATTATTCTTCCAGTAGTCTAGAGCTACCTGTTCTAGCTGGATGAGTCCTGCTTTCACAAGATCTATTTTTTTCAACAGCATCTGTGGGGATAGGAAGGATGTATTAGATGATAAATTTCAATACTGGATTTACATGGGAATCAAGTGTGAACTTATTCATTTCACACAATCACAGCAGGTTTTATGTTGGACTAGACCTCTAGAGGTCATCTGGTCAAACCCCTCAGCTCAAGCAGGGATATTAATGATAAGTTGCCCAGGACTATATATACACTTTTTTTTTCTATCTCAAATGGATAGTTACTCCACTGAAGTACTAAAGCTTCTCCCCTTCTATCTGTGTTGGTGTTCCCCTTGTAGCCTTGAAGAACTCTGCCTATTCAGCAAAAGCGTATCAAAACATTGCTTGTGAAAGAAACTGCCTTTTATACATACTTGTGTAGGTTTGCAGACACTTTTTCTAAAGTAAATAAAATAGATGTAAAGCTTGCAAAAAAAATCATACCACTGAAGATAACATTCAAGCTGGAACCAGATGAATTCAGAGAAAGCAAGAAGCTCAGCTCTGTGCAGCCAGTTGCTTCTGGTGTTTCTAAAGGGGGAAATGTTTTGCAACAGCCAAGACCTAAATCATTGAAAAAAAAACCAACCAAAAACCAACCTTGCAAAGTGTTGTATGTGCTACAGCTATTTAAAAAAAAAAAAAAGATAGACTTCTGTCCAAAAAAATGACAGCATACTGATCTGTTATGGTCTAATCCGTGTTCTTTCTCCAAAAAAAGTAATGCTATAAAAGTTCTAGAAAAGAGTACTGAGGGAAAAGTAGTAGTAGATAAGCTTTTGGCCTGATCCAGAAAACCTGTAAAGATTTGCCTGAGTAACACAAGATTTTTCAGAAAAAAATGTGAGCTTTGGGTTGTTTGGTTTTAGTTTGTTGGTTTTTTTACCCAAGAGTCTGAGCTTATTCTTGCCTGTTGTGCCCTAGCAAAGCTTATATGTAAACATCATTCAGAAGAATGCAAAATACAGCCTGGCAAGGAAGAGCAGTGGGACATGATCTAGGGGATCCAGTGCCTTTGTCCTACCCCAAAAAATGCCCCAGGCTGTCATGGAAAGGAATGTCCTCTGGACACTGTAGAGACAGTTCACTCCTTCTGGAGCGATTGTGTCTGGTCTGCCTGGCAAGTGGTGATGCAGAAATGGATGTTTTGGTTGGGAAGCTTGCAGGTACTGAGCAGTGTCACTAATCTGGGCAGGCTGGCACTGAGGTGCTGGAGGGGAGGCAGGAGCTGCTGCTGTGCAGACATATTTACTGTTCCTCTGGAGTCTCCCATGCCGTGGGATGGCTGGAGATGGGACCACATGATTAAAAGCAGCCTCACGCAGTGTTCCCCTGCTGCTGGTGGGCTGTGCGCTGCTTGTTTGAAACAGTTAATAGTTCTGCCAAAGATGAGGCGGGTGCTGTGACTCTGCAACTTAAAATAGCAGCATCTCTGTGCAGGGTAAAGGATGAACTTGGCACATCTGTCTAACATTGTTTCTTTGCTGGAGCCCAATCCTAGAAGCTGCTGTTTGCCTTAATAAGGCTGGGGCTGGTTTTGAAGCTGCAGCTGGAGCCCAGGTTGTGGTCCTTGCTGGTGCCTTGCTCCTCTGTATACCTTGGATATCCCCTGAGTGCAGGACATGCAGATCTGCTGTGGTCAATTTGTCCTGGAGCTGTACCCCATGCAGACTTGCAAAACAATCCTGGACCCTGTGGAGACTAAGCAAAGGTGGATGGGGGTGCCTTTTGTCTCTTTAGGCTAGGATCTGCTTTTGTGTGGCTGAACAGCCTGGAAAACCAGGACTGTGGCCTGTGAGAAAGGGTAGGTCCTTCAAGTGTTCCCAGAGAAAAAGCCAGCCCTGCCAGCAGAGACCTGGGAACCCATGCTCTGGGTACTCCCCAGCCACTGCTGTGGTTGCAGCAAGATCCTGTGATGACATAAGCTAAAACACGTGTCAGAAATGCATGAGATTCTCAGCAGTGTGTGTAACCAGAGGTGAACTTGAGAAGTAATGTCCATCCCCCTGTGGTGGGGAGACCTGGATGGGCAGTAGCTGATACCATGATACAGCCAATGTCCTGCTGTAGTGAAAGCTGATGGTGATAGTTCAGGGAGCAGCGTCTCACCAGTATGGATGTGGGGTGGACAAAAGGGAGAGGAGGAGGCCTGGGCTGCAACTTTCCTAATTATTGTACTACAGATACATGTCCTCTTCCTTGAAGTTATCTCAAACTGTTCTGGGGCAGGCTGTCAAATATTTCTGAGTAAAATGTCTCCTTTATTTAGAAGAGGAAACTGCTGCTTTTTTCTCTGTTTGAAGAAGTTTTTTTTAAAAGCAGTAGCTATGCTGCAAGCTAGGATTTCTTAGGTTTTCAGCTTCCTGGGAGCTCAGTTCTGTGTGTCTCTTCCAGCCTGCCTTTAAAGGAACCACTTTCACTGACCTGCCGTTGTGTTTACAATTGAACATCATGCAGCGACTGAGCGATGGGAGGGACCTGGTTAGCCTGGGTCAGGTGGCTCCTGACCTCCAAGTGCTCAGTGAAGACCGGCTGCTGTGGAAGAAACTGTGCCAGTACCACTTCACAGACAGACAGGTATGAGGAGAGGCAAACTGCCATCAGTTCTTGGTGTACCCACCCAGAAAGAGTGTCTGCCCTGCCTGTTCTCTTACTTGGCTGTCTCTTGGATCTGAGGGCTGTGCAGCAAGCTGATAATATAGGCTGGCATGAGAATAGCTGTGAAGATGATTTATATAGAGGGTTTTACATGCCACAGCAATGATTCCTGAAATAGGACCTTGAGGAATTAATCATACACTGAACTTCAATCCTAATCCAGGTGAGAACAACTGCATGACTTGCGGTTGCTCCTTGCCGCACGTGTGCAGGAAAAACGTGCAGGCAAGCTCCAACAATCACCCTGATGTCCCAGGGACTGACACCCTTGCAGAGAAGCTGTGTGGATGTGGTCCTCAAGCTGTACTCTTTTGCCCTTTAGAGAAAGAAATCCTGAGCTGTTTTGTGAGTGATGGGATGGTATGTGGAAAGCAGCCCTGCTGCTGCCCCCCTCTGTACCTGTGTAAACATCTCTGGCAGGCTGGTAATCATCTGGGATAATCTAAACTTAAAAGCAAACAAACAAAAATCCCTCTATTTATGGGTGAATGTCTGAGGTGTTTATACTAGACCTCTGCACCTCAGGAACCATGTGCCAGATTTCTCTGCTGACTTGGCTTTATTTACCTACTTTGAATCTGACTTTGAAAGTGATTCTGGAGCAGTTATTTCTATTATTAAGTAAATTCAAATCCAGCCTCTGCAACTAAAGAACCCTAAAAGAGAGATGAGTGTCTCCCAAGCTAATACATTGACTCTTAGAGAAAAACACCCCTACTTTTACAACTGTTAAATGCAACTCTACTTGCTGTGCTGCCAGCCAGAAATAGTGGTCAAAGTAGTATGAAACAGCTCCCAGGGCTTCAAGCTTCCTACAGTGAAGTTGATGAAGTGGGAATACACCCTCATAATGGTATTGAGTGAGGCTGTTCCCATCAGGAAAAATCTTACAGCTTTTTCAGCTATAAGTAGAAAGTAAGAGCTTCTTAGCTCAAAGATGCTCAGAAGTCTTCAAAGTAAGAGCTCTCTTGGTATTGCAAGGGAACTGTTATGGCACTGGCAAGGTTGACATGCAAGGGAGAGATGTCATGAGCTGAACAGAACAAATCGTTTCTTTGACCTGCTGTAATTGTATCTTTTCTTAAAGATTCGCAAACGTCTGATCTTATCTGACAAAGGACAGCTGGATTGGAAAAAGATGTACTTCAAGCTCATAAGGTGTTACCCACGGAAGGAACAGTATGGTGACACACTGCAACTGTGCAGGCACTGCCACATACTTTCCTGGAAGGTATGAGGTGCTGGTGGGACACATTTGATTGGGGCAGGAGCCATGGGGCATCCAGTGCTTCCTCTGATTGCAGCTGGATTTGGGTGTTGTAGTTTGTTTGCCTGCATAGCCAAGTGAATTCCTACTTAATTCTCCATCAGCTATAAAGACTTTCTTCTCTGTGCTTCAGAGATCCCATCTTTATCTTGAACATGAGTAGTGTCCATTGGGGCCTGAGGGTTGGAAGATGGGCATGTTTTAGGGCTGCATGCAAGAAATCATTTTAGCACTGCCAGCCACTTCCTCTACCTGTTACATGGAAGTGGAGGTCTCGGCAACAGGATTAGCTGGAATGAAAGCTGATGGCTGCAAAACAGCTCAGGACAAAAATCTGCGGACCACAGATCACATATGACCATGATCACATATGGTGATATGCAAAGCATGTCTCTGGAGTGAACCTCCAGTAGCTGATGGAAGGCTCTAGCCTCTCTTCCCTCAGAAGAGGGGAAGAGAATTAATTGGATCTTTGCTGCTTCTTTTTTTGGTGACTTGCCCCTAAGATATTAAGCCCAGTTCTGAGCTGTCTGTTATTGTGGGCTCTGCTCTACCTATTTGCACAGGGGATGTCTGGCAGAGGGGCAGTGCTAAGTTGGCTGATGCTTTGGCACCCTTTCTGCAGCCTCTCTAAATAGAATTGTTTTCTCCTTTCCCAGGGTACTGATCACCCCTGCACAGCCAACAACCCAGAGACTTGCTCCACCTCTCTTTCACCACAAGAGTTTATCAACTTATTCAGGTTCTGAACTTGGGTCAGCGCAGCTTATGCAATTCCTACAGGACACTTTGTCACAGAGCTTGGACACTCCATTTGTAAATAGTGTAAATATTCATGTTTGTTTGAAGCTCCTGAGTCAAGGAACAAGAGGATCTCAGAGAAGAAAGGTGAAGTTGCTCACTGACATGCAGCACTTAAGGAATACAGACTTCCATAGGACTGGTGTATAAATACAGCATGTTGTACAGAGTCCCTTTTTTATCATCAGAGTACAAGATACAGGGCAAAAAAAAACCTTCATTCTTTGTTTTTAGAAGTTAAAAATGAATTTGCCCCGCATCCATTTGAGAACTCTTTTGGTTTGTTTCTAATAGAGAGAAAGCAATATGAGGCTAGGACTGTTGAACTGTTTCTCCATCTGGTTTTATTTAGCATACATATTTATAAGTATGACATTTTAGAAATATTTATGAAAAATATCCCTGTGACAAGTTTAATAATACTTTCTTGCTTTTAAAAGGACACATTCTGAAATACTTAGGATAGAACTCCAGCCTACTGGCGAGACAGAATCGCAGCATACCACTTTCTACCTCTAACAGATTGAGTACCTTTCAAACAAAAATCCAGTGTACAATGTGAACTTTTGTATTTTGTACAATGATTTAAAGGGAAGTGTTTGTGATAGTAAGCATCTTTTCTTGTATTAATGCTTACTTCTTTACATTAGTTTTCTTGCTCTACTCAGTGCTTGAATGCCTACGTGATAGGCACCATATGAATACCTAAGACTTACTCCATCCTCTTTTAATTTGTTGGTTTTATGAAAGACTACACAAATGTGAAAAGAGAAGACAAAAGGATGAGCAGTATCTATAAGGGAGGAAGTTCTATGATAGGGAAATAATGGACGACTGGATTTAATCTCACAAGGTAAATTCTTATCTGCTTCATTAGGTTAATTGCACTAGTTGAAATCCTAAGTGAGGTTAGAATCTGTTTTTTTTTAAAGCCCATGTTTTCCAACATATATACTGCTCTGTATTCCCACTGCTGTCAAGTGAGTTCAGTCATCTTGGAGCTGGTAAAATAAAGGGAGAACTGGGCCATTGAATCTCATTAAATGATGCGGTTTTGATTCACTGGAAGACTGGCAGCAAATGTTTCGTTTCAGAGCCCTGGAGCTTAGGGAGTGATTAGTATTTAGCAGTCAGGACTTGGGTAAGCAAGGGATTTCCAACATATTGATATCTTTGGTTCTTTCTCTATGCTGGGGCAAAGACCCAAGGACCGTAGTCCCTTCTGCTTCCAGTGCTGAGCTGCTTTATGGGATCTTCTGACTCTAACCCAGAGCTAAATTTTCAGTCTTGCAGAATAAGTGGCCACTCCACTGTGGCTGTGATCTGGCTCACTGTCTCCTCTGTTCCATGCCATGTTTCACTTTTCTCTACAGTGGAGCTTGAAGAATCCAGCTCATACATAGCAATCTGAAAACCTGCAGTGGGAAGTTTTTGCTGTTTGCCAGTAGATTTCCGGTATAGCACTTTCTCTGGGTATGATGTAAGCAGGATACCTCGTAAGGGTAAATATTTAGTGGGTTGTGTGTGACTATGTACAAAAATTTTGAGGAAAAGGAGTACTCAGGACAATTCAGGAAGAACTACTTGAGTTAATTATTGTTAAATATGCTGTTCCTTTTTTTACATTTTTATAACTGACTTTGGACACTTTTCTGCAGCTGTTTGTATTTTAAAATGACATTATTTGCGTTTTTGCAAACTAAATCACTTTGTGTATTCTTGGAAGAGATGTGAAAAGGGAAAAATCTGCCTCTACATGGAGCAGTGGGAAGAGGGGAGGAAAACAAGGAAAATGCTGACAAGAACTGCCCTTCTCCAGCCACCTAACAGCAAATCCTGAGTTTTTGCTCTTCCAGAGAGTTCTGTGAGCCTGTACCACCCTAAGCCATGGCCCAGAGCTTGTCCCTCTCCAAAGATGAAGGGAAAACACGTGCAGTATAACAAGCTTTATCTTTGTGTTGATGCCCCATTCATCAGTTCGACTGCTGGTGGAAAGCATAAGCCTCCTGGTCATACTCAGGTCAACTGAAAGTGATTTAAAAACTGCTACCTTGGAAAAATACACTTGTGCTTGTTTGGGGGGTGTTTGTCAGTAAAGGAGGCCAATTTCTGTTTTCCTTCCTGTGTTGATGGCAGTGGGTAGACAAGGCTGAAATCTGTCTTTGTGAGTGAGGACATTAAGGAGTGAAACTTGCAAGTGAAGTGAGTAAAGCATTGCCACTGAAGTTGGAGAGTCCTGTAGCTCCTTTTTCCAGCAGCGAGAAGACCTGTTCCCCTTGGCATTTTTTGTTTCCAGCTCTATCTTGGGGTTGGTTTGGTTTGTAGTTTTGCCTCTGCCACCCACAGTGAGCCAACCTGTTGTGATGGGGAGGCAACAGTAGTTTGGTATGAGGTGCTGCAGCATTCTGCCTACTCTGCATCTGTGCTTAGCACTTACCCTCTGGGAGGTTGTGACATTGAGTGAATTTTAAGCTCAGGTTTGAATCTGGCCTACTGCATTCCTTGCATTAGAAGATGGAAATTGTCAACATTGAGCTGTGATTTGGCAATGTCTTGGCTCCAGCCATTGCCTCTATCATTCCTTCACTGACCTCTTCTACCCAGAGACCATGGGTCATACTGACAACAGATTTAATGTGCAGCTGAGGCTCCTATTTATAAACTTACTTCAATTACTGTGTATTTTATTTCTTGGCACTCTAAGGGTCAAAGTGTTGAAGATGATTTGTTATACATAGACACTTGTCTGTTGCTTGTGTGAGGTCTTGGGATATTGCTGTCAGTGTGCAAACTAGCAGCAAACGGAGCAACTACTGTACAGAACAAAACAGACTAAACAAAAAGAAACAGAATGAGCCTTATTCAGTTCCTGCCTCAGTCATTACCCTCCTGCTGCAGCAATTGTCAAAGATGGCCTTGGTCTCTTTGGGGACCCATTGTTTCTTGAGAGGCTGGTACAGGGAGATGTTGCAGTGAATTCAATACTCTTGGTTTGTATTTAAAACAAAATGCTGTTGCATCCGAATACCTTACTCTAACCATTTACAAACAAAGCAATCAGTATTTTAGTTGCAAAGGCATCTGCTTGGCAGAGGATGGCAGAGTAACAAAACTAGCAGTGATATCAGGGCTTCCAGGCGGGATGGTTTAAGGCTGCTCTCAGGCAAAAAGGATCTCTTTATTTTACAACAATTGTGGCAAAGCTGTGGTGAAGGGGGAAACAGACTTTTGCTTGTATTTTGGAAATAGAATGTTCTTTACAAATGACATTTCACCTTCCAGTTAGTTGATGCATTTCCATTAGACATGCATCTTATACTAGGAAAGGAGAGTTTTTCCTCTCTTTGGGGTTTTTTCTTGCCAACATATCCAGGGAAATCTCATTGTCTTTAGAGGATACATTAACTAAAACAGCATAACACATGGTGCTGTGAAAAGGAAAAATAGATCCATGCAAGGGAGGGGGCTTAGGAAGGGAGAGATCCCAGAGATCAGTTTCAGCTTTCTAGAAGAGGTCAGTTTTTGATGTGATGGCCATTTCAAGAGGCACGATTTCAGCTGTACATACCCTTAAGCCATTTATACTAACTATGGTATTCTGAAGTTTGATCATAAAGCGTGTGTACCTCCTCTTAGGCTTTTTGGGGGTTTTTTTAACTGTGGGAATTTCTAGATCCTTTATTATGTAAAGTGATTAGGAAAATGTGTATTGCTCTGAAGATATTGCTTTGTATGTAAACATTTAATTGCACCCTGCCACTTTCTGTATATGGGAATATGTTTTATATTATTTTTCTTTGCCCCAAGTTTTAAACTGTTTGTATTCCCATTTCTGTTTGACTTCAATTACTTTTGTGAAGCTGTCACCTTCTAGAATATACACAGGTACTAAACCAGCTTTTCCTGCCCAGAAAATTCCTTGGCCCTTAGTTGCTAGAATTTCATTTAGAGCAGGAACATTTCAAATCCTATTGTGTAGCAAACAAATCAGATGTGCTTTTCACTATGATCTCCTGCTTGGTACAGCAAACCAGCATTGTCCTCTGCGGTTGTCATTACAAATGTGTTGCACATCTTCACCGTAGATCAGCACCTTGCCAAAAAGACATCACTTTAAATTAAAATGCCCCTCTTTGTAGCTGGCCTGTTTGCACAACCACGGGCCCTGTGGAGCTGATGGCTGATCAGGCTGGTAGAGACTCACTCCCTCCCTCAAGGTGTGGGACTCTGGTGCTCTGCGTGTGCTGCTTTCTCATCTCGTTGCTTGTAGTGGTGCTGGTTCCAGGCTCTGCAGCTGTGGTCAGCCATTCACACAGCTGTCAGCATGTGGCTGCTGGGCTCTGAGTCTTTACCAGCACCTAATTTCTAGCCAGTGTCTTCCTCCAGTGAATTTGTTGGTAGCAAATCGGCTTTGCAGGACCTGGCCTTAGGAGAACAAATCCATCTTGTCCTTGACACATGCAGCCTCAAGTATATAGATACTCTTGACACCAGAGAAACTCCCTCTCTATTGACCAAGTGTAGCTGCTTCTCCTGAGAGGGCAACTGAGGGTGGAATTTGCCTTTCTTTAGCCATCCTGTGCTGCACAGAATGCTCACAGCAGCTACCAAGAGAACATTTTAATTTGAAATAGAAGATATGCTTATCTTTAGGAACTAATCTACAGTAATTATAAATACCTACTTATATATGGAAGAGAGCGTGTGTTCTGTTTTATTTTCCTTGAAGTTGTAACTAGATATGAAGTGAAAGGCGTCCCTTATATAAGACTTCTGTTTAATATTATTGTGTGGTTAAATCCTTCCATTATAAATTTGCACACCTTTTTCCTCTTTCCTTGCATGTTCCAATGATTTTTACAGCTGTTCTGTGCAGACAGTATTTTTGTAAAACATTTTTGACACTGAATTGCAATAAATGTTCAAACAATGTGAGCCACAGAGTTGGTTGTTTCATTGCTTCCAAGGTGGTGACCTTATCAGCCTTGAGCTTCTGATGACTGTAAGCAAAGACTCTTCTGCAGGAACATCCAGAACTTGGCTCGTTGTCGCAGTAGAACATCCCAGATAGAGCTATTGCTTCATCATATCTCAAAGGGAGATGAGCCCTCACTTCCAACAGAAACCATGCTCACAGGGAGCTTGTGCTCATGAATCTGTGTTTGCCCACGGCACAGGAGGGATTGCTGCCCTCAAAGAGATCACCAGTGCTCACACTGCTCTGAGACCTTCAGCTCCAACTTATGGCTTACAGAATATTGGGGGTTTTTCTAGTCCTATTACCTGAGTGATTATTTTTCCATCTTTTTTTGGGGGTGGGGAATGATTGCATCTTATTAGTGTCAGGACTGCAAAGAGTCTGACCCAGGTTCCTGCTCAGAGGCAATGTGAGTACGAGCCCACTGAAGTGACTCCTGATAAATTGGGGAAAAGCAGTTGAGAAGGCAAATGAAATGTGCCTCTGGTTGGAACAGAAGTTATCATGGTAAAACAGGATTACTTGCCTCATGAAAGCTATGCCAGCTATGGAAATAAGCACAAAATGCAGATGTTTTGTTTTGAATCTCATTTGCACTGTCATATAAGGTATGTTTGAGAGGTTTCCTAAGTCTCTGTAGTTATGCTGTGGCTCAGATCTGCAGTTAGAGGGTTGCACCCCTCAGATACAGTCTCTGGAAACATAGGATGGGACAAGATCACAAAGCCTTTTAAACATGAGAAAGCTGTTGTTAAGACATATTTCTTATTCAAACTTTTTTGAAAATAGCAAGCTCTACTTATTTTAATAGACTAAATGTGCAAAGACTAAAATCTTTAAGGGGAATACTAGATCTTTTTAGGAGTATGTTTGGCCCCATTTTCATGTTACTGCTGCTACCATCTCCACCCTTTTAAGTGCAGTCAGAGAGAGAGGGAGAGGCATCCTGAAACATGGATGAGGGTCCGCCTTGATCAATGATTGCAAGTCACCCTGTACACTTCCTTGGAGTGTCCTCACTGTCTGTCTTAAAGCCTCATAAAAGAAGTACATTTTGGCCAAAAAAGCATTTTGAAAACCTCTTACATGATGAATATTAAAGCTATGATTGTGCTTTGCCCCGCCTTTCCCTAATCCTCATTTCTGCTTCTCTCCTTTACAGGGGTGAATCCCAGTGAACATGTAGGGGCTTGCTTTATTTTTGACAAAACTTCAGCTGTTCCTGTGATCAAAATTGCAGAAACTGGAAAGAGCTGTTTTCCAAAAAGCTCTATAAATAACTCATGGGGGTTCAAAGGCCTTCCCTAAGCTGGAAGGACACCAGTTCACTCCTCACCATTCTTGATGCACAGTACACTGCAGTTTTTAGTTGAAAACAAACAAATGTCTTTTTAATATGTTTTCCTTGGATAATTTCAGTCCTGGTCAGAACAGACCTTGAATACAGACAGCAGCCCACACAGGCTTGCAGCTGAGGTGCCAGGTCCATCCCAGAGCTCCTGAAGGTGCTGCTGCTTTCATGCAGTGGCTGGAAGTGGGTGGTGGGACAGGAAAGACACCCACTCCCAGCTTCACGGGAAAAATAAACAAACCACCCCATGGGATTTGTGTTCGTAGACAGACAAATGCAGTCAGTGCAGGAAATGCAAGTTCCTCCTTGTCACAGCACACCAGGAATTTTGACTTATTTTAGCAGGGCTTTTAAGCATTGTGTCAAGCTGATTCTTACCAGCAGTTATTTTTATTGTTGAAGTACATAAAATGTGATGTCTCTGTGGATAATCTTTGATGTGAAAGGTATGTGTAATAAACTGTCAGCCAAGAAGCAGCCTCGCTCCCTGTCTGCACCCTATGCCAAGCTGGGGTGGGCTACAGTTTTGCTTTTTCTTGCTTTCCCTCCATAAGCAAAGCTCTCACTTCTGTGAGGGGTTTAGCTCATGTTCCAAGCCAGAAATCTCTTTCTCTCCTTCCTCCCACTCCAGTGTGGCAGCCCAGCTGGTGGGAAGTGTCAGAGGAGGCTGCACACCCACAGGGGGCAATGCCTGGTTTTACCTGGGGCCAGCCTCCAGCCCAAACATGATCCAGCCTAAGCTGGTGAAAGCCCCTCTGGGTCTGGTCGACAATTCCAGTGCTGTGCTAGGCTGGGACCCAACACTCTGTGGCCTTGCCTTCCCAGCACGAGGTGTCTCTTGGTACCATGGCCATCACTTTTTCCCCTGGGCTTTGGGGCACCCTCCTCAGCTGGGCCTGGGGCACATTTTGTCCATGAGTCTCCCACCAGAAGCTGACCATGGTTTTCAACACTGGTCCTCTCTTACTTTCTCCCAATCTTTTTATAGCTCTCCGACTGAAGTGGAATTTATTCTTTCTTTTTTTAATATAGCTGGAGGTGTAAATCCAGATAAATATAACTCCTGAGGGGGAATCAACCTGTCCATGCCACAACTCAAGCAGGGCCTGTGTTACTGCTGGTATATATAAAGCAACCAGGAGCCTTTTTAAACCTCTGAAACTGAAGTAATTTTTTTTTTTTTTGTTACTTATAGCTAATTAAATGGTTCTCATTTAAAAGCACTGTCTCCTGGTGGTAGGTAGAAACCTACAATCTTACTCTTACCACACACTTTTATATTTAAAGCCTCTATTTTTAACCCAATGGTGGGATTCAGGGTTAATGCTCGCTAGATCTGTGTCTAGACAGTTGTGAAAAACAGGAAATGAATTACATTATAGTACGAAAGGAGAATTTAACCTTTTCTCTCCTCACTAACACATGTGACTGAGGAAAATATGTTACAGCAGAGTATTTTGGAAAGTTCAAGGAAGTAGAAAAATGAGAAGAAAAAAAAAAAAAAACTGGGTTTCCAAAAGGCCTCGTGGGAATTATTACACAGAAAATAATGCACCAGACTCTGCCCTCAGCTACACCCGGGCAGTAATTTGTTTCCCTAGTCCCTGTGGAAAAATTGCATTTTATTATTACCTGCTTATGCTGAACATTCAGAAGAAGGAAAAGCCAAGTTAGCCCATTTCACACACATGCATGAGCACGTGTGGCAGCTGCAAGAGAGCAGCCACTACACAACACACCCATCCTGCAGCACCATGAGCCAGTCAGAGAGGTTTGTAACACCCCTGGGCATAATAGCACCTGGCACCCCTTCTCCTCAGGCTGCATAAGGCCTCAAGGTATTTTTGAAATATTTACAAAGTTATTTTTTGTTTATTTGGATTAGAGGCTAAAAAATGCAAGAATCCGTTGCTTGGCCCTTCAGGAAAGTAAGAGCTCAAAGGCTTATTGGCCCCAGGCAGCACAGAGATACTGATGTGGCTGAGGATGTACAGGGTAAGGCTGCAGCTTTAAAAAATTGCTGTAATGAACCCAGAGAATGAATTAAGCCTGAGCCAGTGTGGACAGCTGTCCTGCTTGGAAAGAGCTGGAAAGGGGAGGCCTGGGTGCTCTTTACCCACTAATTTCCCCCATTCCCTGCAAAATGATGCTGTTTTGATGCAAAACACACCACGGTCAAAAGCAGTGCTGCAAGCATCTTCCAGACTGCTCTGAGCGCTCTCCTCGCCCCCCTAATGTGCCCCCAGTGGTGCATTTCCACGGTTTCTTAACCCTCCCTGGCCCCCAGACGGCTGCAGAAGCATCAAGCAAGTGCCTGCTCCACTGCCAAAGCACTGTCCTTCCCCGGATGGCCGCAGCTCCCTGTGCCCTCTGCCCGTGCCCGCCTCTCCCTGAGGGTGCTGTGGGCCTGTGACCCAGCCGGGTGCTGCCCAAGGACCCTTTCCCTGTGTGCACAACTTGCCTCCCTGTTCTCATCTCTCTGCTGGAGCCACACACGCTGTCAGCTGGCCAGGAACATGAATATCCCTGTGGCAGAGCAACAAAGCCTTCCCAAGGATCCTCTGCGCCGCTCAGCCCGGCCTCTGCTGTTCCTGCCCTCCTGGGATCCCCGCTGGCTTTGGTGGCTGCTGGGAGCATGAGGGAAAGGGATTAGTCCTCTCAAGAATATTTATTTGCTTAGTTTTATCATTATTTCTTTTAATTTTGAAGGCACATGAATATGCCGTGTACAAATCACCAGAATTAATACTGTAGCTAATTTTATGGCGTCTTTAGCACCATCCAAAACGGAAAAAAAAACCCAAACCCAACCAACAAACAACTCTTCCCGCAATGGAGCAATCTAAATAAAGTTCTTTAAGCAATACAATATTTCCCTGTATAGCTGTCAATGTTTCCACTGCCTGTTTGTCTTCATAAAGGAACCAAGCTTTGGCACAGCTTATATCAGAAAAAACCAGCATTTTTAAGTGTTTCCAATGAGGTAAGGGGGATTATGGAAGTTAAAATCACTAGAAGAGCTGTAGAATGTTGGCCTAAGGGTCTCAGAAAGGAAAGAGCCTTGATTTATCCAGATTTACTTGCCCATGCTTGTGCCAGGGAGGGAGGGAGTGGAGCAGGAGCCCTTCCAGCATTTGCACCTGACCAGGTAGCAGCAGCCAAGGTGTGGATCCTCCTCAAGAAGAGCCAGCTGCTAATGGGAGTGGTGAAATAATTCAATGTTGCCATTGCTGGTGCCGAAGCAAGCTCAGGAGCCAACACCCGCTGCCAAACGTGCTGCTGTGGGAGGAGCTGTCTGTACCTCTGGGTCCGAAGGCAGGGGGAGGCCACGGGCACCTGCATGCACATGGACACACACACAGGAAAAGCTGCTTTTCAGGAATCTTGCTCTGCAGTGGAAGGAAGGTCAGTAAGTTTCTTGTCAGCAACAGCTTTGCTTGAAGGAGAGGCTTTAGGACATGGCTCATGCTGGGGTGGGAGGGAGTTTCTGCATTAATCACTTTTCTGTTTTTTTCATTAGTGTCTTCTGCTTGATGTCAGTGTAGCCTGACAGTCCACTGCTGCCAGAAATGGTGTTTGATTTACAGGAGAGATGGAAAGCTAAATAGAAAAGGATTCAAGTATTCCAAGGATCCTCATCTTGATGTCTCTCCATGGGCACACCTGTCACCCCTGAGGTCTCCTGGTGCTGGAGACTCATGGAGGAACCCCAAAGCTCCTCTTGCTGGCCAGGATGGGCTGCTGTACTACCCTCTCAGGTATCTAGGAAGGCACATTTACCTCCAGCCCATCCTCAGGTTACCAGATGAACTGCATGCACTGAGATCTTGCATCCCACTTAATATTTAATCACCCTTTGCCCTCATTTTCTCAAGTGGGCAGTGAAACCCTAGCTGGCCTGTGTGCTCCAGCAGCATGGTATTTTATTACAGAAAGATCAAAACAAAGCTTCCATTTGCTAATCCAGCCATGCCAATGGCCATAGCACTGGAGCTCCATGGATCACTCTCCCAATGGCATTAAGCAGCAGCAGGAGCAGTTCCAACAGTATTTGGGAGCAGGCTCTTCTGCACTGTGCAGGCAGGCAGGGGACTCTACTGTGAGACACAACAATGCCAGCTCAGAAGAGACCAAGTGTCACTGAAGATGATGACACCTCTTTTGGACCCCACACGTGTACTTCTGTTACGTGTCAGGCTTCAGATGTCCTCAGCACTGGGCAATCTCCTCGTGTGATTTCTTGGACTCCAGGGCATTTGCTTTTTGAACGACCACAAACAATCCCCATTTTCGAGGATATCTGTAAGCCCAGCAAGCATCCTTGCAATGTTGGATGGAGGTCTGGTCTAGTGGAAGGTGTCCCTCCCACAGCAGGGCAGCTGGAATTAGATCATCTTTAAGGTCCCTTCCAACCCAAACCACTCTATGATTCTATGATCTTGAGGGGGGTGATAACGTCCTGCAACCTCCACTGTCTGCATTGCCCCTGCAGGCAGTGAGCAGAGGGGACCCCATGGTCCCTGGCAAGGGCTGGGGACCTGCACCCATGTGGCCAGGGCCAGGCTAAGCTGTTCCACAGCCCTGGATGCCTACAGCAGTCCAAAGCAGCAGGACCACAGAGAGCATTGGCAGAAAGGTTTCATCAGGCTCTGTGCCTTGGAAAGGGTGCCCCTGCTCACACAGCTCTTGGCACCAGCTCAGAGGAGGCTGGGGCTTTGCCTCTGTGCATGGCAAGCAGGAGATGCTGGGAATGTGCGTGGGCCTTCTTTGCTGACAACAAAGTGCCTCACTCGATCTTTCAGACCTCAAAAGCACCTAACCTAGGGTGTTTTATTTAACAATTATCAAATAAGTTGAATGAGAATGACAATTAGGTAAACGATCTACCCTGGAAAGGATCTCTGACAAATATGGCAGGCAGGGGACTGCAAATCTCCCCCGAGTCCCTTCTTCCCAGCCTACTGCTGGGAACAAGGTGGGGGGAGCACCCTGCTGCTGGTGCCAGCAGGAACAGCTGGACCCCACTGCACTGGTTATTTTGCAGCTCAGGACCAAGCATATCGAGCTCTGTTTACTCTATGGGAACTCCATGGACAATGCATTTGAAAACAACTCCTGCCCAGACACATACCTTAGCATATTAAAAGGTATTTTTAGTACTTCTGGCAAAGAGGATTGAACTCTGCTTTTAGCTGTACTGAGACAACTCCCTGGACTTTGCTGGCAGCCCTGCATATTCGTACCGAGATAGCAACTGGTAGAGGTTACTTGACTAAATAGTTGCATTTCCTTCATACAAGACAAAAACACAAGTGCAGATAAATACTAGTGGGAGTCCTGACTTACAGTGGGCTGTATTTTCTTCCTAAGAGAGTGACTCAGCCTGAAAAAACTTTGAATTGCCAAAGAAACAGCGTCACGTAGCGAGGAAGAATTACTCTGAATGTCGCCTCCTCGATTTGTGATGACTTTGTTTTTGTACTGGTATAAATATAACTGTGACCATTTCATACAGCAAAGTGCTCTGTGATGAGTACAGTATAAATAGTGGAACTGATTATGCTTGCTGTAAACAAGGACTGGCAAGCCTTGCTTCACCCCAGCAGTTAGAAGCGGCGGGAGCTTTACAGCTAAATGGTTAAAAGCTGCAGCAGAACATTTTCTCAGGATGGCTCCAAGCGTGGAGCTGGTGTGCTGCCATTTCAGCAGCCAAGCTGAGACAGGGGAAGCACGCCACCACAATTGCATACTAAAAAGAAGGGAAGGCTGAGATAACTACCATCTTCTTACTGTGTAGGCTGTTTGAAAAAAACCAACATATAATGATTCCTGCCTTATTGCAGTGTTTGGGTTCCAGATATAGCCTTGCATAGGAAGGCTGGTATGATGCTGAACAAAGCAAAATGAGCATTTCCTGCTTTTAAGTAATATAATGTCAGGAATCCAGCTCAGTGGAAACATCCTGCTCATCTTCCAGAGCAGGAAGCAGACATTCGTCACGAGTAGCAGGTCAATAATGTCAATTCAGTTGGACTTTGTGAGTGGCAGTTCACAGCTCAGGTCCTTAATGCTTATTTTTGTGACTATCAAATGAAGCTTGGTACACCTCATGCCTAGGAAGTGGCTTAGCTTGCTCAAAACTCAGGGACTTGCCAGAGGCCTTAGATAACTAAGTAAGATTTGTTTAAATTGCCCTCAGTATCCAAAGTATTTCCTACTGTAAGTATAAGGAAACATTGAGGACACTTAAACAACCATATTTGTTTATCTTAGGTCAAACTGAAGAGATTTTCCAGAACCACCACTGCAGCTGCATTTAACTTGCTGAAAGGCTGCATTAGTATAGAGTGCTTCACTTGTGACTCCATGATCATAAATGAAAAGAGGTGAGCTCCACAGGGAAGGGTGCACAAACCTGGGCAGATGTCTCCAGACACTCCCTCCTTGGGTGTGCTTCATTAACCTTGGCCTCAACTGGGCCAAGTCCTGCATAAGGAGGAAGCCAGAAGGCAGAAGAAAATCACCAGCATTCTCTCCCTCAAATTTCTGAGAAGGTAATTACCTGAAGAGAGACAGACATCCAGACAGGTTTTGCCTCAAAAGGAGATGAGATTCTCCAAGCCTATGAATCCAAAGTGTCACAGGAGGGCAACCCCACCAAACCTGGAGCCATCTGCTCTGCTGGGTGACACATGAAGTGATGCTCTGCAGGTCCTGCCCTCCAGCAGTGTGGCTTGTGCCAGGTGTGGGGGACATCCACCACCTGGGTCAGGGACAGTGTCTTGGTAATGGTTCTGCAAGACACCCAGTGCAAGGTACCTGTGACTACTGTAGGGACATGGTGGTATTTTTACACCTCATTCTTACTCCCTGGTACAGTTTTCTCAAGTCATTTAGTCTACAACCATAGTTTCCTAAAAAGGTAGGGAAAACAATGTGAAAAATGAGAAAATTTGGGCCAAACTCATTCTGACAAGGAAAACCTGACCAATCAGAGATGGCCATTTTAGTAGAACCTTGGAGACCAATGGTGCTTAAGCGTGCATGAGGCTCTGGCTGGACAATAAGGGTATGAGGAGGCCACACATGTCAAAATGTCCTGACCAAGGCTCTCATCCTGGAATTTGATTCATACAAATGCACCCCATTGCCCCTTTGCTTCCTGAATAGCCCAGATCAGATTGCAGCATCCCCAGGTATCTAAATATAAATGGATAGCAAACCAGTTGGTCTGCCATCCTCAGGTGTCCCAGCCCCATTTTGGTAGGGACTGTGACTGCTGACCAGACCCCCCCACACTGGCATGTGGGGTGATGATGCTTCTGTACAGCCCCTGGGGTCCAGGAAGGGCTTGCACCGACAGCGCAGGCTCAGGCAGACAAGGGCAATACCTCAGCCTTCAGCCACAACCTTGCAAGACACAAATCACTTCTTCAGTGCTGTCAGAATACTCATTTTTAACTCTAACAGCTACTGGCATGGCTGAGTGTGCAGGGGACCACTTCTGTCTGTGTCCCAACTGCACATCCACTGAATGCTGACTGCTCTCTCTGCTGGCCGACCGAGAAATGGGATTTTCTCAACACAGACTTGGTCACATACAAGTTTGCAAAAATGCACTGACCAAGCAAATGCATGCCAGAAAAAAGTGTCTATTTTTCTAAACTCACAAACAGCTGAAGAAAAGAGGTTAGTTATCAAATAAACTATATTCTTAGGTAAAAAGCAGCAGCAAAGAGGAGGAAAATACAGGAGAGATGTGGGTGTTCCATCTCATGCTGCAGCTTACTGCTGCAATAGCCTGCTGGAGATGGGAGGAATCACCTGGGAGATGGGATACGCCCCCATTATAAGGCAATCAGAGTCTCACCCTGTGATGTCTAGAAATAAAAGGCTTGGAGAATTTCCTGTGATCAACAGAACACAGAAGTTGGGAGACTGTGGGACTGTGAGTAACTGATTCGAGAGCAGGAGGGTTTCTCCTCACTTTCTTCAATGCCTGACTCAAGGATCACCTAGTCCAAAAAGCCATCACTTAAGGGCTCTAAGCTCATAAAAAGTGTAGTAACTGGACAATAGAAAGACATCACTGTGGAAAAGGACAAGGTAAAGAAGACTGAAAGGGAATGGGAAGCTAAGCTGCACTAGTAAATCATTGTACTGAAAGTGCATAAGCAGCACACCTTTGTCCTGGACACAGTGGGACAGCATCTGGACACAGTAAAGATTAAAAGTCTCAAGGGCTATGGACAGCATGGAGTGTAAGTGAGCACAGGCTGATCCTGTTGTGCCAGTGCACCCCAGACAATCAGCCATCAATGCTTTCCTATTATTTCCTATCTCACAGTGGCAGGAGCCCAGTTCCCCTGCATCAAGGAGTGAGGCTGTCCCTAAGCAGCCCTTCAGCTGGGTGGCTGCACTGGCCAGCCTGGAGCTGCCCCTGAGGATCAGCAGTTGTGCTCTGCCATACAACGTGCCCCACACACGTACGTAAGACTGTGGTAGGAACTTGCTCCAGTCTTCAGTCTTTAAATACATCACTGGCCACAGAGCTGACAAGTGATGTCTGGCAATGAAGTTGCCTCCTTGCCATCAGATTTACTGTGCAAGTTCTTTGCTTGTACTTCTGCAGGTACATGGCCCTCAGCAAACTTCACTTTTCTGTCTGTAACTTACTGTGGTATTCAGTGGGGAAACCACACTGGTGGGGCCACCTCATGCATCAAATATGGGTTGACAGCAGAGGTTAAATACAGCAAGTTCCACAAAATAGTCAGGACTAGGGTTACCTGGACAAAGGACCAAAGAGGGGAGGGAAGTTATTTAGTCCTTCTAATGAGACACTAGGACTAATCAGCATCAGAAAAGAGCTGGTTTCTGGTAATTACAGTGAAGCAGTAGCTTCTCTTTGTATTTTGGGCCCTAAATGAGCACTTGATGTATTCCTGAATTATTTCCTTCTGATACTGGCCCCTGAAAGGTGATGAAATGCCCCTAGACTTGATAGGCTAGAGAGATAGCACCACACTATCACCATCCTCAGCACTGAATTAAATAATTCTCTGGCTTCTACTGATCCCTCTGGAATGACAACTTTTTACAAGAGCCACAAAAAGGTGGTTAATTATAGAAAAGCTATAATCACACACACCCAGCCTGCTACATGCAAAATTAAGCACCTGTTCAGAATGATTACAGAGAAAAAGGACTAACTCTTCACACTGATTTTTTTAAAACTTGCATATTCTGAATGATCGTTGTGACTGTTCTTAACAGCCTTGATGCTGAAACTAGATTGAACCAGGCAGATTCTTGTGTCTTGACCCCCACTAAAGGGAGTGTGTCACAGATTTCAGGCACCGGAAACCAGCTGAGGTTAAATCAAATGACATACTCAAGTAGGGAGGGATGAGAACCTCATGTTCTGTAACAACTTAAAGGGCCTGTTGAGCAATGCACAGGAACTGTGTCTATGAGATTCAACCACTTGAAGGGTAAGAAGTGCTTAACACAACCTGTTCATCTAAAACATGGATCTTTACATTCTCACTTCTGCTGTGTCTAACCCAGTGCGTTGGCAGCTCCACGGAGCTGAGCAGGCAAACTGCTGCTGCTCTGCACTGTCACAACCAGCCTTAACACCACTCAAAACCAGTGAGTAACAACATGTTCATTTCCTCAGAGTGCGCCTGCTACACGAGCATCAAGCAGAAAGAGCTGCCATTGCACCCAAACATTTCATCCAGACAGACCTTTTACACAGGAGTATCCGGTTAAATCCAACTGTCCCCCCTCAGGAGGGTTCTGTACACCAGTTTGTCAGGAATCCCAAGTTTCATCTCAGTTTCTTCTGGTGATGCTGGTTCAGAGTGACAGAAACTGCAGATCAACTGTCCCACTCCAGAGGGGAGTGTCCTAACAACCAGCCTAACTAGTCCATGCTAGCCCTCAAGGAATATGTGTAGTAGAAGCCTATCTGTACAGGCAACCAACTGTGCTGCATCTGGCAACAGAAGGTTTAGGTTCCTACACTCAGCAGCCCTTATGATACAGGAAGAGATGTCTGGATGAAGTGAATAAATCCCAGTTTTTCATATGGCTGTCTCTGCTGTTAATATGCTGATTAAATTCTCTCTCTCTAAAATCTCTGATGAGAGATACAGTAATACACACGTATATAACAATAAACCAATGTAACATGTACAAGATTCTTACAACTTTTGGTATTTTTCTTTACTTACAAATAAAATGATCCTTTAGTAGTTAAAATCTTTACTGTGCTTTTCCTCACAGGAATGAAGTGTATCCCAAATGTTTATTGCAGTCTCAATCCCAGTAGATTTCCAAGGCCTGACTGGCTAAAGCCCTGAGCAGCCTGGTCTGACCTGATTTGAACAGGAGATTGGATCAGCAACTGCCCAACCTTTCTAGCCCGTGATCTCCTACCAGTCTGTGAGTCTATGATGTGCTAGGGTATAAAGCAGAATAGTTCAAAAGCTGAGAATTAAAGAGCTCCTTTTAGCCTGTTTCTGCAATTGCAGGTTTAGGGCACTCTTCTAAGAAGTGTGAGACTGCTCCAAACCCTCAGTCAGCATGATGGCTTTCCTGAGATGCCCTGCAGGGATGCAGCTTGGTATCACCTCCAAGGATATTCAGCAGCAGACAGCCCTGAATGGGGAAGCTTTCTCACTCCCTTCCCCTCAGCCATATGGCCCTGCTGATTTCCTTACACCAGCAGGAGCAGCTGTCTGACCTCATGGCAGACCAGCTCAAGGAACCAAGAGGCAGAAAAAAAGACTTCAATAAAACTTCCTGCTTTCTGACAGAATTACCCTGAATTACCACAAGGCCAAACAAACAGCAAGTGTAAGAAGATGGGAGCAGGTGAGAATGCACAGCCAGCATGAGAAGCAAAAATAGCAACTCCATCTTCCAGGAACTGTCAACACTAGAACATTTAACTGAAATGGCAGGATTTAATTCTCCCCGGGCACAGCACAGAAACCTGGATACTTACCTGGTTTTACATAGTGCAGAGGAGTTCACAACTGAACTACTAAATCAATTTTCTCTTTATACCTCTGCTAAATAAGGACTAATCAGTAAAGCTAGTGAGAAAACTGAGATGTACTGTCTGGTTATATATAATTGATAGCAATCATAACATGAAGAAAACTGTATCTCACTTTTAAAATGTGACAACATGTAGCAATTTAGGCTACTATATTAAGTATTTTCTGCACATATTTTTCCAAAAGCTTTTTTTGCAGCTCTTTTCAGTTTGGGTACAGTAGCTGGAAAAGCAATATGCTTAGGGTGGCATGTCTGCCTTTGATTTGACATTAAAAACCAAGTGCATTCTTACATAATTAAAATAAAGGTTTTTATTCAGTTAATGATATATTTCTGACTGGGTGTTCTATTTTTCCAAATACCTATTCCATGTACAGAAATGTAAACCATAAATACAATGTCAGAGCAGCAAAACAAAACACATCCACTCAGAACCAGAAGAACTTCATTCACTTTACTGTCCTTCCAAGGAATAGCTGTAATCAGTCTGACTGCCAAACCGATGCACAAAGTCTGAAAGGGAGAACACTGAGCCCCATCCCACTTCGGGATTCATACTGATGAAATCATCCAAGTTCATCTTGGAATCTAAAAAAGGACCAGAAAAGGGAAATATTTAAGTTCCTGATGCAGGTATACATCTTTCAAGAAAGCATTCTAAACCCCCCTTCAATGGTTCAATTCAGTAATATTCTTAAGCAAATTGTATGGTGGTACAGAAACATCTATTTCCAGTCTCTGAAATATTGCTTTTGCCCCAATTTCCTTCTCTGCCCATGGCAATAATCACATTACAGGATCAGTAAGCATCCAGTAAGTCACTAGAAATTAGCCTGTGTGGGCAAGATTTTTCCCTACAACAGCAGCCTAGAAGGGTTGAGTAGAGTCAGAGAACTGGAGTGCAAGTAACAACCAGCACAGGGAAGTGCAATGCAGTCTCCTTGCATTCACACAAACAGGATGACTCAAAAGCAGGGGAGATATTATTCACCTGTTTCAGTTCTGAACCAAAGTCAACAGAGTCAACTTTTGCACTGACCACAGAGGAACAGGCTCACAGCAGCAGTCAGAACTGCAAGTTGCTTATTGTCTCTCAGAAGTGATTAGCCCCCTGACAAACCTGCAGTTTGTTACTCTCCAGATTACAGTATTTGTTTTCCCTCCAGCCCTGAACTTTGTCCTCGTGAACATGGGCCCACTGGAGGGCCAGAATATGCAGAGGGGAGATGTGTGACCTAACCCAGCCCCCAGCCTAGAGGGATGCTCAGAAGAGAAGCAGAAGAAGAGCACAAACTAGGCTGGGGGCAAATTCTTATTTTTTGTGAATCCTGAATGACTGAATGAAGTCAGGAGTAGAAGTTTAACTGCCACAGTTTCAAGAGAAAAGTAACCACGACTGCTCTTTGCCAGGATTTTAATCTGCTCTGTTCCCTGCAGGAGGGGTAGACACCATTCTGTCCCAGTCATGGATCCCAGAGAGCTCACTGGAAAAATGCTGGTGTGCAGTTTTGGGTTTAGGTGCCTTATACATCCTTTTTCTAGAGCTGGCCTGGTACAAGCCTTGCTGACTCAGAACCATGCTGATCAGAGGTTCAGTTCTGATGACAAACATCTGTGGGCTGGTTGGTTTAGGTTCTCACTGATAATGTGTGCAAATAATCTTTTAAAATGCCCATTAAAAGAAAACTGGCAGAGAATAAGTGTAAGGAATAGAGTGGTAAAGCCACTGTTACAGGTTTACTTTACAGATTTCCTGTTAACAGCTCTTCCATTGTATTAAGTATTTACTTTACCACGGATGATTCATGTGTGCATTTAAGGATTAAGAATCAAACAAGAGGAGTCTCTAATGAATAGATTATAAAATCCAAAGGATGGAATTTACTTCAGCTGCAAAATGCTTGTATAACTAGGCTTACCATTATGGACAGTGTAAGCAAGGAAAGGAAGGTGATATTCAGGAACCCCAGACCCAGAAGTCTCAGGCATAATCCAGCCCCTGAAGGCCTCTGTTTGCACCACATCTACACTACAGCACAGCTTTGCCTAATCCCAACTCTCACCCTCTCTGAGGTCTGGCCCCTAAATCTTTTCTTGTTAACCTCTTTGAACTCTGCATATGGAAAATCCTTATATCCAGCCAAGCACGGTCCTACTGCTGAAGTGAGTCTGGCAGAAAAGGAACAATTTCTGCCTATGTGGGAATTTAAAATAGCACAAGCTCAGCAATTTGATGTCAATGCTCAAGAACAACTTAGCAGACAGATAACAGCTCTTGCTTGATGCTAGAGTGGTAAGTCTGTTTTCAAGTTCCAGAGTTTTTTTTCCTCCCAGATGCTTTTTCAAAATTAATGTGATTCTTCAAATATTTTAATATTAAATAAAGAAATCTCTGATTTATGTGCATTAAGCATATTAAAATAATTCATACAACTGTTTTGTGAATGGTAAAGCAGACCAAAGGAGATTGTTCCAGTAGTTACAAACACAGCAGCTGTTCACTACTTGAAAATTGCTATCACAATACCCGTAGGAAATGAAATATGCTCTAACTTCAGAAGGATTGTGGCAGAGAATAACCCAGTCCATAAGCAAAATGTAATGAAAGGAAAAATTGTTAAAAAAAAAAAAAAACCAAAACAAGTAAGTCCGTTGCTATGAAGAGCAATGGCATAAGCACCTGTCGGTAGATGGCACTGGAGCAGCACGTAGGGAACAACTTAGTGAGACCTCTCCTGTTTTATTCGTGCAATAACAGCCCCTCTATGCTGCTCTTTCCTCATGGCTCTTTCTGAAGGCCGTGCATGTCATGTTAGACCTAACAGCGTTAGGAAACAGCTCGGCAAAAATGCATGAGAATAACACAAAGTCCTTTTCCCCAAGCAGGTAAGAGTGACAAACACCAGAATTTACAAAAGATACATCTGGATGCTACAGCTAGCAAACCAAGATGATCTCTCCAGAAAAGCAAGGAGCATGTTTCCTACAACATTTTTACAAGACCAATAGCAGCAGAATTATTTTCTTTTCAGATTTACATTACCCTTGCTGCTACCCACCTCCTCAGGTGCTGTGACTGTTTACCAGCTTGCATTTGTGCATGCTTAGAGCTCATCCTCCTCTTTGACCAAACACACTTTATTACATCCCACACACACAGATGAGAACTATCTGGCCCATTCTAGGATTCTTGAATAACTTTATTTAAATCAAGTCTGCCACTTTTACCCTGAGCAGGGATGAAATAAAAGGCCATGCACTCTCTCAGGCATTGTTAGCCATGATACTTGTGGCTTCTGCCAACAGTAGTTAGAAAGCAGTGTTTAAGCCAAGCCAAGGCTTGGCTCACAGACCTTGGACTACCTCAACCTAACAACAGCTGTCCAAGGGCTGCTGGAAGCAAAGAAGTCTGGAACAAAGGCTCCAAGACCAGTTCTGCTGATGCCTAAAACCTTGGGGGCACCTAAAAGAAAGTTGGACTCTTCACAGACTTGTGTGTTTACAGTTTCTTCAGATCCTCCTCCCTTGTCTGAGCAGGGAGATAAGTCAGAAGGACTCTCCCCACTCTCAGCTGAGGGGCTGCTGTCTCCACAGCTAAGATATAGCTGACTGTACAAACCATCCTGGTTGATGTCAGTGTAGAACACAGCTCCCATTTTAAATTATCGTTTACACAAAGTGGTGTAATTCCAATAAGCCACTCTGGGAATTTAAATACTTCTTAGTTGTGTCTTTGGTGTATCTGACTTGATGCATTACTTCCACAAAAGCTTATGAAGTAAGGATCTAACTTGATGGACTCGAGTTTTATTTTCAAACATGAGCAGCAGAAGTTTCCCATGAAGTGCACAGGAGCTACTTGTAACCCTATCAGTGCCTTTTCACTTTCACTAGGATCCTGCCATCACTCCAGAGAGGAGATACAGGAAGCAACTCCAGACATCTGCCATGCCTCTGTCTAACAAACATGTTGCGTACATGTTTGATACACACTGTCTCCAGAATTTCTCAGCTGTCCTATTCATGCTCTTCAAAAAAAAAAAACCAAAAAAACCAAAACAAAACAACCCAAGTAAAACTCCATCATTACTGACTACCAGGGATTTTATTAATAATGAAATGAACAAAATGAACAAAAGGTTTTTTACAAATCAATCCAGCAATACCAAACACCTTGGGAGAACTGAAATTCAAACCTGTGCTTTTCAGTGTTAGAGCTGCTGCTAACACTTGTACATCAGCCACATGACCATCTGTTTGGAGTAATTTTGAAATGCACTGTACAAGCTGTATTTTACACAGGCTTGCACTAAGGAGGGCTGATCTCATCCCAAGTCATAAACTAAATAGCATCAGACCTCATTCATTTGTGGAAAGAAGATTTAAAAGAAAACCCAAGGTTGGGCTACTAGCTCTAGAGTAATAATCTGTTCACCAAATTTCATTTTCTTTGTTTTTATTAGTTGAGCAAAGTACCCTGTTTTCTTTCAACAGGAGGTCACTGGCAAACAGGTGGGACCAGGGGAATGTGCTGCAGCTCAGGTATATTTATTCCAGCAGAGCAGCTTTGAGGACAGGGCAGGGTGAGAAAGCACTGTGCAGCCAGTTAGGTTGGCCAACCTCTCCTAGCATCCATGGCAGCAGAGCAGAACGGGGGCCAGAGCAATGCCAGTAAAAAAACACAGGGGCCTAACTCTGGGAAACAGCTATAGCAGAGCCAGTTCCAAGAGGCTAATGCTTAGCATGTGAGTCCTGAGGAGATACTGAGGAGTCTGAGAGGGGTATGTTTTTATTGTTGCTTTATTGGTTGGACTGGAGCAGTCTTATAGAAAAATGCTTTAAAAAATCACCTTATCATGCCAGCTTCAATTTTTTTAGGCATAGACTGGAATTTATGACTCCATGTAAGCTTATTTTTGATTACTTATTTTACAACCCCATGAACAGGACAAATACAGTTTAAGATTTATTTCCTTTGAGTTACTAGTAGGAGAAAAATGCTTAATTTGTTAATGATTGAGATTGCTCAATTCAATTCCAAAAGGTTTTGGTAGCAGGGGAGGGCTGTAGGGGTGGCTTCTCTAGAAGGTTCCCTCCTGTCCAACAGAGCCAGTGCCAGCCAGCTCCAGGATGGACCCACCTCTGGCAAAGGCTGAGCCCATTAGCAATTGTTGTGGTACCTCTTCCTTTGAGAAATTAAAAAAAGCTATTGCATTGTGGCCAGAGAAGAATAAGAATAGGTGAGAGAAACAACTCTGCAGACACCCAGGGCAGTGAAGAATGAGGGGCAGGAGGTGCTCCAGGCACCAGAGCAGGTATTCCCCTGCAGCCCACAGTGAAGATCATGGTGAGGCAGCTGTGCCCCTGCAGCCCATGGAGGAGCCTCAGGCTGGAGCAGGTGGATGCCTGAAAGGAGGCTGTGACCCCTGTGGGAAGCCCATGCTGGAGCAGGCTGCTGGCAGGGACCTGCAGACCTATGGAGAGAGGAATCGCACTGGAGCAGGTTTGGTGGCAGGACCTGGACCTGTGACCCCGTGGGGGATCCATGCAGGAGCAGCCTGTTCCTGAGGGGCTGCACCCTGTGGAAAGGGAGCCACACTGGAGCAGTTCATGAAGAACTGCAGCCCATGGGAGGGACTCACATTAGAGAAGTTCATGAAGAGCTGCATGAGAGGAACCCCACACTGGAGCAAGGGAAGGACTCCTCTCCCTGAGCAGCTGTGGCAGAAACAACCCGTGATGACTGCAACCCTCATTCCCGACTGAGGGGGGAGAGAGGAGGCAGAGAATTGGGAATACAGCTAAGACTGGTAAAGACGGAGGGGTGGAAGAAAGGTGTTTTTAGGATTTGTTTTGCTCCTCATAATCCTGCTTCGATTTTGATTGGTAATAAATTCAACTAACTTCCCTAAGGTGAGTCTGTTTTGGCTGTGACAGTAATCAGTGAGTGATCTCTCTCCATCCTTATCTCAGCTCACGAGTTTTCATTGCATTTTCTCTCCTCTGTGCAGCTGTGGGTGAGAGTGATTGAGCAGCTTTGGTGGGCACCTGGCATCCAGGCAGGGTCAAACTGCCACAAACATCAAAGAAGACATATTGGAAACAGAAGGAAAATAAAAACCTTGCATCTTCTCAAAAGCTTAGGAATTTGGCTACTCTAAATGAAAGCAAAGAAAAAAAATAACCAAACAAACCCACTCTGATACAAATGTGCCTCACAAATAAATGGATATTAAAACAATATGGGGTCAGTTCTCTTAGCCATTATATTGCAGTCACCTCTAACATGAAATATTTAAGTAATTTAATCTTAAGCAAACACAAATGAACATGGAAAGCAGAACGTTCTATCTAAGTGAAACGGCAGGGAGAAAACAGTTATCTGCAATGGAATTTGGCATGGACACAAACATTAATGCCCCAGGCTCTTTCATGATAACAAAAGGTCTGCCACCCAGTTTCACATCAAGTTAAAAATATGGCAGCTTTATACCTGATAAAACTGTGCTGAAACATTCCAGTTGGCCCTCACTCCTCACAGACTCACAGCACTGTGCATGTTGAGGCACACATCATTATAAAGTATCTCAAGTGAATACAAAGGGAAGACAAAAAGTAAAGCTGGAGGAACTGGTTCTAAATGAAAGATAAATTCAGCTACACTTCCTAGATCTGAGACAATCTACTCCTGCTCTGACTCAGACCTTGAAGCTCCCTAGTGAGCTAGACTAAAGTCCTAGACTTTTCACCTTCAGTGGGTGCAGGGTAACAAGTTTCTTTCAGCCAACTGACCAGGAGACCAGAGCACATCAGCACAGCCCTGCAATACTGTGTCCATTCAGAGCTCTTCAGCACAAAAAAACCCTCCAAAACATGGAGGTACTGGAGTAGGCCCAGAAAAGGAAAATCAAGTTGTTTGGTGCAGGATAACATTTACTCAAGGAGAGGCTCAGAGAACTGCATCTGTTCAGACTTAAAAACAGAAGATGAAGGGGAGACATTACTGCTGCCTACATCTACCTGATCAGAGGTAGGACAATGGAGCCAGAGTCTTCTTGGAGGAGACTGGCAACAGGACAAGAAGTGAAAAAAGCAAGTTGGAATACAGGAAATTCAGATTATATACTATGAATTTTTATTCATTTTTATCTACCATGACAGTGGTCAAACATTGAAACACTGTCCAGAAAGGCAGTGGAATCACCATCTCTGGAGGTGTTCAAGAGCAGACTGGACAGAGCCCTGAGGAATCTCTGTTTTGGGCACTGATGTTGGACTGGATGACCTATGGACGTTTCATTCAGCATGGCAAGGTATAGAGCAAAGTATGAAAGCACAAGAGGAAGTAAGAGTTACATATCCTTCACTATCTACCAGCATCACAGAGACAATCTGGAGGCTGGCTGAGGCCTGTGGCTGCTGCTCACCAGTGAGGTAAAGCTCAGCCACAGACAAGGCAGGTAAGGAGAAGGTTAGAGGGTTTGCAGCTATGGAGTCATTTATTCCAGCTAGAGATATGTACACATCTGCAACTGTTTGAGTCATTATGTAACTTACTACCCAAAAGTAATGGGTTTTACTCTTTTGATTTATATAGAACTTTCTTGCTTTCCTGGTCTGACCTCATCTATATTCGTCACACTTTCACTAACTCTCAGCTATTAAAATAACAAGGTTTTCACAGATAAAAACATTCTCAGCACCTACGATGCTCCAGTTAACAGTGAACCTTCCACTGTAGTTCAGGAATCCTACACTCCCTACAATACCTTTGCATAAAACTCTGCTGAAAATAATAACCAAGAGTTAGAATTCAAGGCGTTTCATAACCTGGATTGTCTAGAAAACACCTAAAGCCTCATAACAAAGACTACCTCTGTGTTCCTGTTCACTCTCATAATTCATTTCTACTCTCATGTGAAACACCAAGCTTCATTAGAAGCCAAAGCAAAGACTGAGAATTAATTTCCCAGCAACTTAAAACCACTTGGACCCAAAGACAGACTATGTTTCTTTGACCCTGCCTTCTCTAACATAAACACATAGCAGTACTGCATTATTAAAAATCAACAAATCCAAACATGCAGAGCAGTAACATGAAAACTCTTTTCAAACTCTTTCAAAGCAAAACGTCACCATGCTTTCCTTGGAAGAAAATGAGAGAACAAACAAACACACATATGGCAAGTGTTACTCAGCTTGCAAAACACATGATTAGAACAAGCTGAAGTGCTGTGTGATAAGAATGCTTTAAGCAGCTCTACAAAATAGATGGCAAGTCTTTACCTCTCCCTCTGCCTGGCCCAGAGGCTATCAGCTAGGCTATCACTTAAAAGACGCTTAGGGAAAAACTTGCCAACTTGCCAGAGACTTAAAACATCCTGGGGTCCATTCACCTGGTAGAGAAACCTCAAACATTTCATGCAGGCAAACTCATCACACTGAGCAGACCCTGAAAACTTCCACCTGCCAACACTGCCAGAATGGGATCTGTGCGCTACAGTGTGGTATAATCATGGTGTGAAAAACTTTGTGACCCCTAAGCAAGTTATTTGGCCTGTTTGCTTCAGTTCCCTGCTGTAACAAGAGAACAGTATTACTTACCTTTCACTCTCTGGTCAGTTTATGAATATCAGTAATTAATGTTTGATACCAGTAAATGCCAGAAAGGATGCTATACTATGTGTTCAAGCGAGTACCAAATGCTTCATAGCTCTACTTTTTTCCCATATGAAGTAATAGGCTGGCTGGACAAATGTTATAGAAGTTATTTCCCATATGCATCCTGGACTATGTCATTCAGCCCTGTAAGCAGGAAGAAGGAGTTTTGGGAGCTCACCTGCAGTTTCAATGCAAGGGTATGGAGGAGGAGGTTTCTGCCATTTCCCATCTGCACCCTTCATGTGAGATCTGTCCGAAGCAAATGTCTTCAAGTACAAATCTGCTCGAATCATTCTGATTTTTCTAAAAAAAACCCAAAATTGTACTAAAAGATGCATGTACACAATACTGCACTAATCATTCAGATTAAGAGCACTTTCCTCTCATCAAGGAGCACTAATGTTATTAAATACACGACCAGCAACGTTGGGCCAAATTGTTAACATGAATCTACAGTCAGAAAGAAAAGAGCTTTTGATGACTAAGGTAAAGAGCTTTAGAAAAGTAACACAGTGCCTTTATTTTACTGTAGTAAAGAAACTTCTGTCACTATGCATACACAAAGAGAACTTCAACTTTGATTTCATGAAATAACATCCATAGTCTTTATATTTTATGTCATCACCTGTGAAATTCTGTTCGAAGGCTGTCATCCTGCCTAAAGGCCTCTGCACTGTACACATCAAAAGGACATGGAAATGGCAACACTGTGTCAAGATCATAGATGAAGTTCTGCTCCCCGCTGGAAACATGAAGTAGAATAACATGGTAGTCCTGGGAAGAAGAGTAATTGCCATTAGTTAAACAGCAAATAATGAGAAAACGGCAAAAAGAGTGGAATAAAAAAGATTCCTAAAAGCGTAAGTTCAGATCCAGTTTTTAAAGCCTGCTTGCTGTCCTTGAATATTAAGCCTGTAACATTTCTGACACCAGGACAGAGATTTCCTAATGTCTATCTTGCCCATCTGCTCTTCCAGAAACCTTATTATTCTCCCCATTTCTTTGCAGCCTCCTTTGATTTAAGCCAAGACAGCAAACTAAAGTGTACACTACTCCTAAGAAAACAGAAAATCTCTCTCATGTTCCACACCAAACCACAAAAGTTGTTTGGTTAAGCACTTTTTATTAGACCCAGTCATAAATAAACTCACAAGATAAAATGATAGGTTAACATTAAAGTTACCTAGTGATCTCTTCTAATAAGAGATTTTGTACCTGTTGCAGTAACACGGTCTGTGAATTTGAGTGTCGCGTGTTCAGCTGCCAGAAGCACCTGAAAAACCAGCACACCACTGAAAAACCAGTGAACAGCTCAGATCAGGAGCACCACAGGAGTAAGACAATTTCCTGTTGCAGCTCTTGAAGCTGGGAAAAAATATCTGTGGATACTACATCACACTTTTTCAAAGCAACTATTTTATCAAGACATTTGGGTGAGGCAGTGCAGTTTTACTCCTTAACTCGTAAGAAACACAGGTGGAGGTTTGGGGACGCTGCAGTTACTGACATTAGATGTCAAGTATGTACACTGCTGTTTTCTGAAATTAAATTGAAGGTAGCCCTTAACAACTTAATTCAATTTACATTGAATCCACTCACAAAAAGGGTTGAGCACTATCTTTTGAAACTTTCAATATTAAAACCACAAAGAAATTTGAATGAAAAAGATTTGGGTGATCTACTTCACCAGACCAATACACATACACTACTGTATTCAGCAGTATCTAGAAAAACCTATTAGAGAGCATAAGAAAAATTAGCTTACAAGCTTTACACAGCCTATGATCCACTGAAATGTCAAAGTTAAAAGACCTTCTAATCCATGAATTTTTACAAGAAATCCACATTCTGCCATGGCCTTTCCTAACTCTGCTATTCCCTTTTAGGTCATCACTGTAACACTTGGAACTCTTTTTAAACCAAACTTTTTTTTCCTCTACTGTAAAGATACAAGTATTTTGGAAGAAAGTGAATGATTCAGAAATCAGAAAACTTAAGAAGTTTGCAGATTATTTTTCAGAATTTTAGAAACAGAAATTGTCACAAGAAATCATTTTTTATGCCAGATAACTGAAAGGACTCTATAATGATACCAAGGAATTCTGCATCAGCAATTACTGAACTACATCAATTGATCAAATGACACTTCAAAGCCACTGTTTATTGGTCAGTTTAACTGCTGACACCTGAATACATATATAGCTTACATTTTTCTATCATCTGGCAGGCCTACATAAGTATTTTAATCTGTCTACTTCTTACAAGTACAGTCATCTACCTACAATTCTACAGGGCTGGCAGCCTCAATACACAGATAATAATTTACAAAAATCTATTATGTATTCCTACTATAATGAAGATTTGTCACCTGTAGGTTTTACTTCCTGTCTCGCTATGAATTTATGAGGGATGGTGCAAAGGAGCATCAGATTTAGGCCATTTATCAATCTGTTACAAAAGAATTATAAGTATTAATACAAAACTAGGCAATGTGTGAAGTTGGAAGGGACTTTAAGAGGTCACCTGGTCCAACCTGTCGCTCAAGGAGACTCTCCTACAGCAAACTGCCCAGGACTATGTCTGGATAGCTTCTAAAAATCTGCAAGGATGGAGAATCCACAATCCCTCTGAGCAACCTGCTCCAGTGCTCCATCACCCTCAGAGTAGGAAGTGTTCCTTTACGTTCAGATGGGGCAGTTTGTTACACACCCATATGTGATCCTGCAGCTCTCAACTACAGAGGCACACACCCCAAATTATTGAGAGCAATGAATGCCTTACCCAGACAACAGGCTCATCTCCGAGTCCAGATTTCTGCTTCCAGAGTGGAACCTGAAAGTTATAAATGAACCTGAAGTGAATAAAATCTTTCAGATTAATACAGAATCATTTCAGGTAAATTGGTTAGTTCTTTGCTAACCTACCAACTTCCTCAGCTTACATCTGTGCTGCAGTGAGAAAATTTTTTCTAGTTTCTCTCTCAGGAGCACGAAATTGGAGATACCATTCTGGGCCACATTAAAAGAAGCTGTCCAGAGAAGTGATGGAATCACCACTCCTGGAAACATCCAAAAGACTTGGGGATATGGTTTAGCGGTGAACATAGTGGGGCCGGGTTAACAGTTGGACTTGATGGTCTCACAGGTCTTCTCCAAGCTTATGGCTATTAATGGTTCTATGATTTCATGAAAATAACCATTCTCCTAAATTAACAGATTACAGACAAAATTACACCCACAGCTCACAGGGACACCATACCCCATTCCACTGTCCTGAATGCAGTGCATAATTAAAATATCTCACGTGGTGTGGTTGGCACACCTGAGCCACAGCAAGCTCCACGATGGGTTTGGACTGTATCTCACCTCCCGGCTGGGTTAAAGCCTCACTCCTCATCACTGGGCTGTGGTCGAAACCACTGGGACCACGTCTCACCTACACTGGGATGCGGTTTGGAGGCCCGAGTCTTTCCATAGCTGACTCTGATCACATCCCATTGACTCACCATCCTCCTATCATTGGATATGAAAACAGCATAAAATTCTTCTAAAGGGTACAGATCCTGACTCCTGATGTAGTCACAAAGCTTCCAAACGTTTTCTTCGCTGAAAAACACAAAATCGATAATTTATTTTGTTTTCTTCCAACTTCATTTCTCGTGACGACAAACGAGCCCAGGAGTGCGATCAGCCCGCGCCATTCCCGCCGGTGGCTCCGGCTGTCCCGGCGCCTTACGGCGGTGCGAGGGGACCCCGTCCCTATTCCCCTTACCAGTAGCAGCTGGTGTAGGTGCAGGCGGGGCGGGGCGGCACCGCCGCCTCATAACCGGCCTCGGGCCGCGCCATGGCCGGTCAGAGCGGGGCTGAGGGCGGCGCAGGAAGCGCTGGGCCCGGCGGGGGCAGCCGCTATGCCGTCCCCGAGGAAACCGCGGCCATCCCGGCTCGGCGCGGGCACTTGGCGGGTAGGGCCGGAGCGGCGGCCGGAGGTGCAGGGCCCCCACAGGCGGGGGGACG
>VYXF01011502.1:89201-120034 GCA_013397295.1 Polioptila caerulea | reverse complement strand
CCTGGCGGGCAGCGCTGGGCTGTGGGCCCGGAGAGGCGGCGGGGGGGAGCGTGCGCTGGCCAGGAGCTTCTGGGAGGAGCTGAGAAAGCGCTGGGAAGTGGTGTTCCTTGGGGGGGTGGAAAAAGAGGGGAGAACGAGTGTTTGGGGCATGCGGCTGGGGATGTGCGAAGCAGCAGCCAGCCCGCCCTCCGTTCCCGGCCGCCCCGCGTCCAAAGGGGCTCGCCAAGCCCTGGTCCGGGGGCTGCGGCAGCGTGCTGAGAGCCCGTCTCTGGCCATACAAACATGCATCGCTTCGTGGTTTGGTGTGTCGCATGTCATTCCCCATGCCCGTTAATTTTGGTTCGGTTTCTTATCTGAAAAAGTTACCTTGAAAAGATCTTCGAAACCTCTTTGGTTTAGTTGCAGTAATGCTAATAGAGCACTCTCTGTTTAGATGACAGAAAAACATCAAAACGAAATATACGGGACCTCTGAGTGGGTTCTGGTTGGCCCGAAGGGCCTGCTAAATATTCCTCGAGCGTATCCAAATAGTACTTTGGGTGCTCTAAAAAAAACCAAACTCTTTAGAAATCGGAGCTCATTTGTACTTAATTGAAGGGCATAACCTAAACAGGTGGAAAGGTTACTTAAGCTTTCTATAAACTTGATCTACCCTACCAGAAGAGAGACAGACAATATGCACAACGGTAAGGGATTTTAAGTGGCCTGCATCTCAGCATTGCAGCTGTAGTAACTGAATCATTTCACTTTCCATTGTTTTTAACATAGCCTTCAAAAAACTAAAACTTTCCTCTACTATTTCCAAGTCAGGCCCTACTCTGCAGGCTGTCCTGCATTTCTGTGACAAATACAGGCAGACCAGATCTGACTCAGAAGTGGTCTGTCTGCACTTCAGGGGAGCCCTGCCTTGGAGTGATGCTTCTCAAAGACTCTGTTTCCTTCCAGCAGAAGTCTTTCAGGAGTCTCAGTTGTATGGATTAATTTTTTTTTTTTTTTTTGCCATTATGTTAGAGACTACTGATCTAAGAAGGAAAAAGTCCTTGTGGTGGTGGGTTTTTTTTACCCCCTTACAAAGAGTCATGGAATCTTCTTAAAGATCACTGCTTTGTTTTTGCAGTCTCCCCTAGAAATGGTTGTTGGGGGCTCGTTCAGCCTTTGCACAAGAGGGAAGGCTATGCAGTTATCACTGCTGGCATGTATTCTCAGTGGAAAACAAGAATGAGGAAGCTAAATGTAAAGTCATGCCTGAAACCAAAGCAGAATCATTGTTATGAAACTGGTTGTAAGGTTGTTCTTTGGCTTGGGTTTATTTGTTTTTTAGTGTTTTTTTTTTCCTTCCTTTTTGTAGACCTTTCCCATGCTTGGAGCATGAAATCATTACCTCATTTGTAGGATGCTGGGCTCTGCTGGGGGTTTTAACTGTAGAGATAATGTAGAAATGCTCCATCTGACAGAGATCATGAGAACTAGTGCTAGCTTCATGTTCAAGTCCTGATGCCTCTTTCCTGTCTTGTTGATGTGCTGGATTTGGAGGTGGCAGCTTTTTTTAAATTTTTTTTTAATGGTTTAGCTATACAGTTCATTTCATCCTTAGACAGTAAGAAGCATACAACAGGAGATTTAAGTAAATTGATGTTTGCTGGATTTATTCTCTTCCAGGTTTCCAGTCCCAGTAAGTTTCATGAGTGAGTCTCCCAGTGAGATCCAGAGTGACTGCTGTCCCTTTGGAAGCTGTGTATCTCCAGGTTTATAACCTTAGTGCAGTTCCCCAAGCTGAGCAAGTTTATTTTAGTGACCTGTATTTGAGGGCAGTGTGCTCCAGAGTTCCTTTTTGTCTCGGCATTCTGACCTGTATCAGAAACAGTGTGGCCAGCAGGGCCAGGACACTGACTGCTGTGTTTGGCAGTGGTGAGGCCACACCTTGAATCCTCTGTCTAATTCTGGCCTTTCATGACAAGAAAGACATTGAGATGTTGGACTATGTCCTGAGAAGGACAACAGAGCTAGGGAATGCTCTAGAAAGTAAGTCAGATGAGGAGCAGATGAGAGAGCTGGGGGTTGTTCAACCTGGAGAAAAGGAGACTCAGGGAAGACCTTTATCACCCTCTACAGCTAGAGGAGGCTGTAGGTGATAATTCTCTTCTCTCAGGTAACCTGTGACAGTCCAAGAGGACATAGCCTCTGGCCACACCAGGGAGGGTTCAGGTTGGACATGAGGAAAAAAATTTTCACAACAAGTGTGGTTAAAGTCTTGGAACAGGCTGTGCAGGGAAGTGTGGAGTCACCACCCCTGGAAGTGTTCAAGAAATAACTGGATGTGGCACTTGGTGCTGTTGTTTTGTTCACAAGGTGATGATCATTCAAAGGTTGGACTTGATCTTGGAGGTCTTTTCCAACCTTAATGATTCTGTGAAAGTGACTTGGCAAGCTCCTCTGTCAGCTCCCTCTGTACCCTTGAGTGGGTTCCCATTGGGGCCTGTAGAAGTGTGGGTGTCCAGGTGGTGTAGCAGGTCACTGTTTCCTCCTGGACTATGGGGCTTTAATTCTGCACTCCATCCCTGTCTGGGTGCCATGAGGAGTGCTGGTCTTACTGTTAAAGACTGAGGCAAAGTACTTCTACCTGTTCCCTATCCCTGTACATCAAGTGAAGGATGGAGTTTCTCTTTAGTCTTCCTTTTCTTGCTGTTGTATTTGTAAAAATGTTTTGTGTTGTCTTTTAGGGCAGTAGTCAGATTAAATTCTGTTTGAGTTGGAGCCCTTTTAATTTTCTCACTGCATAACCTCCCGACATCCTTGTGGTCCTTCTTCACTCATCATCTCCATCAATGAGTGGAATTGCCTTTTGGTAACATTAGTGTGAGGAAGCACAATAATCCAGTCTGTTTTCTGCCCTTCTCAGTGTGAGATTTAGTTTGGCATACTCATAATGAGACCTTGGGTTGTAAATGGAACAAGCTGCTTTCTGTGGTCATCACAGTTTTCCTAACACAGTACAAGTCAATAGCATCCTCCTTGCAGAAACACCAGTGTGAACAAGATGAACATCCATTAAGAACTGTGTCTTGAGTTCCCTTTGGTTTTCTGTGGATAAATGCTACCCTCCAGAAGGAAGTCTTTTTATATCCCTCTGAATGCCATTATAAATGGAACAGAGACCGGAGGAAAACTCTTCTAAAAAGATTTTAATCCCAGTGCTAGGAATTTTTCTGTTGCATTAAAGATAAAGAAATCTAGCAGAAAATTAATCCCATTGGGTTCCAACTGTTCCTCAGAGATCAGAGGAGCTGGGTACAGCTGGGCCCAAGTTCTGATTACAGCCCATTGGATGCTATCAGCCTGGCCAAGTTCAGTAGGAACTTACAGGATCCAGGTTTGCAAATAGTCTGGGTAATTGAAGTGACAGGAAAGCAGATTCTGAATTGCTGGTGGTAAATGCACCAGCTATAGAGTGTTCATATGTGCTGTTACAGAAGGAATAGTGACAGAGATCTGTTAGCAGTAGATCTAAGTAAATATTCCCAGGTCTGTTCCGAGACAGTTGGGAGGCACAAAGCTCATCTAAAGGTGTCCCTTCAGGGACAAGGAGTGACACAGTCTGTCAGCTGATCTAAAGCAAGCAGAAGGGCTTTCCTCTCAGTCTGTTGTTTTGCATGTTTGGTTGTTTTGGGTTTTTTTTGCCCCAGATCCCTCCTTTATGGTGTAATTTTTTGGCCCTTCCCAAAGGGGTGGAACAATTGCATATTATAGGTGAGATTTTTGTCACTGGGGTCACTGAACCAAATTTGAAATCAAAGATTTTGATGTTTGAAGTTGGGTGTGTTTTTTCCATCAGTGCAGAAGTGGTTCAAGGCTTACCCTGCCATTAGTTGCAACTCTTGAATCAGAAGTGTAAGAGACTAAACTTGGTCAAGTGAGGCAATGTAAATGGTTCAGATAAATACATTCTTCCTTCTTTTCCTAGAAATTTTCCTCTGGCAACATTGAATGTTTCAATGGACACTGTTTAAGATCAATGAGAAAAAACATGCCGCGCTGCTCAGACTCCAGCTTTGACAAAAGCATGGAAATATTAAGTGAGAATGTCAATCGACACTTTTCGAGGTACTGTATTTCTAGGTGTTCAAACTCTATTTAAGTCATAGAATGAGAAGGAAAACTGAAAGCATGCACAATGAGTCACATCATGATAAATCTACAGCTAAAAACTCACAAGGGAATATGAATATGTTAATGTCAATGCCAGTGTCTTAGAACTAGAATCGCTCTTAGTAAAAGTGTTCTGCTTCTATAAAAGGCATGTATCTCTTCTGGGTCCTTTGAGATCTCTCCTCCACTTTGGTTACTGAGATATTACCTGCCCTATTGAGATGTCAAGGTGAGCAAGCTGGGAAATATCAGTCCTTAGAGATCTGTGTGCATATGGTACACAGCAGACTCGGGATCCAAATCTTCCCTGGAGTCCACAGGCTTTTCTTTGCATGACATGGAGCACCAGATTACAGTTCCCCAGGGCTGAGGGGGAAATGTGCAATGCAATGTGATTCAATACTTTTGTACAATACTTCTAATACAATTCTGTTCTCCTTTCTTCTCTTTCTTAATGTAGGCAGTTGGCAAAGCCAAAATCAAGTCCAAAAAAGGAAGGCTATAAAGAAGGTAAGTAGTGATAATTCCTTGGGGTTCCTTTTTAGCCAGATTTCTGAGAAGAATTGCATTTGGTCACTTTGTCCATTTAACTTGGCCCCAAAAACTTCTGAACTCATCAGCCAAAATCATCTAAAGTTGTGAGAACAGATATAACAAAGATAGGAATTTCCACTGAGTTTTATGAAAAGAGGTAGGTGCAAATAGGAGGAGAGGCTAGTATTTCCTTTCAGGATTGGGAAGAATGCAGTGTGAATTCCTGGATTTTTAGGCATTAGAGAATCTGTTCCTTGGCTCATTTTTCCTTGTGTCATCGATTTTCTGGAGTCTGCAGAACTGGTTAACATCACAGGTTAACTGTAAATCAGTTTTTCAAGTAGGAGTGGGTATTGCAGTACTGTAACATCAGTCAGTTATAAAGTAGTTCAGTCATGAGATGCACACTGGTGTGGGGAAGTTGTCCCTGAAGTTGGGCCTTTCACCCTCGGACCCACTTGCCATGCTGAGTACACAAGCAGGCTTGGTGCTGTGAGGCTTCTTTGTGGCAGCTGGGAAAATCCTTTAGCTCCAGGCAGCATTATGCCAGCTACAGGCTAAAGGGAAGGGACCCAAAATGCACTTTGTGTGTAGTAACTCAAGTTCTTCTTGGGCAAGTTAAATTATTATTTACTGAGCTTAAAATTAGCTTTACAGTTGGTGGTGATGAGATCAAATCTACCTATGTTCAAAATGACATGGTAATACATGTTAACTCTCTCACTGACCTCTCTTAACAGTTTTAATGATAGTACAAGTAATGAATCCATAGCAAAGGATACTCTCTGGTAAATAATGAGCAGATCTCTTTTAAACCAAGCAAGCTTTTTTAAGTTCTTTATATTTAGGAGTTTATCTTGAGGCATTTCTTGTCTTCTAGGGCTTTTGTGTCACGGTGCAGAAAATGAAAATGATGCATGCCTAAACAGTGTACCAAAAAACATGCATCTTTAGAAGAGACCTCTCACATAAGCAATTTTTAGAAAAAACTGTTAGACACAATTTTACGTGAATGGAGGGAGAACACCTTAGAGGTAGGCATTTGTTGTTTTCACTTTCCCAGAGAGAGCTAACAGGAATGAATTTGCCTCCTACATGGAACAAAAGCTGGGTATTTGTTTTCATCAGCTTGGCTTTCAGTCTACTCAAAAGCTGCTATACAAGTCAGACTTTTAAATATGTAGTTTAAGCAGAAGTACTTTAAATTGAATGCTGTCATCACGAAAATAACTTTCAATCAGTATTTAAATTTTTTAAATAAAAGACATTTACATTTTCCTAGAGCAAGAGTGAGATCAAGTGACTGACATTTTTTCCATCACAGAAAGTTTTATGTATTATTGCATTTTAGTGTCCAGAACACTGAGGACCAGAGCTGATGCAAAAGCTGCAGAGCAAGTCCATGAAGAAAATGGGGATTTGGAGGTTCGCCGCAGCTGCAGACTTCGACAAAACCATTACAGCTCTACAAATGAATCTGTTTTGTTTGACAAACTTATAACAAAGTAAGGAGGTTTTACTTACCATCCTGCAAAGCTACTATGATGGCCCTTATTCACAACCCTTTGTACTATGGTGAAATACTGGCTAGGGACTTTCTCCTTCTTTTGACATCAGGAAAGGATATTGTTTTTCCTGGCAGCAAGAGCTATTTGCATTCACTGGTCAGGAGTGATGGGATGTTAGGAAGAAATTGTTTGCTGTGAGGGTTATGAGGCACTGGAATAGGTTGCCTGGAGTAGCTGTGGATGCCTCTTCCCTGGGAGTGGTCAAGGTCAGGCTGGGGCTTTGAGCACCCTGGTCTGGTATGTATGGGCTGGGTCGGTTTATATGTTGTGAACCAAAACAATCAGTTTATGTTGTGACTTTCACTACGTTTAACTTAAGATAATAAGGAAAGTTGGGTACTGGCAAAGGGAAGCAATCCAAATCTGGATTTGGATTCTGCCTGTCTGTGGTTTAATTCCCTCTGTGAAGCCCAAACTGAAATTTGTTTTCTGAAAGGTTTGCAAAGTGTAACAGCAGTGTGTCTAGTGTAAGTAGTCATTGAAAATCAACATGAAATTTAAATAGCAGTAGGAGAAGCAATCTGTCTGAAGAAGGCTGTGAACCAAGTGACTCAATGCTGTCATGCAGAGCAACCTAAGTGCTATGAAAACCTGCCATAATTTCTTTGTTACTTTACTGTGATCTTCAGAATTATTTTTTTTCCTACTAAAGTAGTTGGATTGTTTTTACTGTGTTCAGCAAGAGGAGGAAAATAAACTGAAAACAATGTATGTTTGCAAATACTCATACATTTGTTCTTAATTCTCTCTGTAACAAAGCAAACATTTGACCTAATTTTTAAGTAGTGTTGAAAAATGGCTTGTGTTGTGCACACTCTATTAAACTATGATGGTTATGTGTGCTGTTCTAAATAGGCCTTTTTTTGTACCTGCCTATTTTTTCTTTCATATGTCAACTTTGTATCTTAGTACTGCAGAAGCAGTCTTGCAGAAAATGGATGACATGGAGAAGATGCGTAGACGGCGAAGGATGGGAGACCTGGAGGAGTTCCACGACACTGAAGAGGTAGATCCTAATTTATTTTGCTGTTCTTGTATAAGTAGGGTATTTCACATAGGGAAATTATTTCCCTTTCCTGAGAGGAACTCATGTTAAAATGATAGACAGCAATCATATTTCCTCTGTTTTAGTTTTGCCTTATTAAGTTTGTCCACTGTCCTTTTGAATGGCAGTCACTTTATTTTTTAAATGTTGTCATAGCCTGCTTTCATAGATTTTTTTGTTTGGATCTGCATTCTTATTTTAGAGTGGAAACCCTTGTTATTAATCTTACTAACTGTGGCTTCCACAATTATGTTCCTGTTCTCTCATGCTGTACAATAATTAAATCTTCTCTGTATATGGAGTACCTTGATAATGATACTGTACAGGTATCAAATATGCCTGCAGGTTTTCTTCTTATTTGTGACTGGTCTTTCCTGTTTCTTTCCTTTTTTTTTTTTTTTTTTTTTTTTTAGGAAAGCCTTTTTTTGGAAAGGGTCGATGAAGAANAAATATCTGATACTGCTACATTAATTTTACTGTTTGTTTGGTTTTTTTTTTTGGTTGTTTTTTTCCGTTTTTTCTCTTTTTTTTTTTTTTTTTTTTTTTTAAGGAAAGCCTTGATATGGAAAGGACTGATGAAGAAATAGCAGATAATCAAGGTAGTATTGTTGGATAAGTCTGTTTTGAATTTTCTTGACCGTGGTCTAGCCAAAAGCTTTGTCTTAAATAGAGATGGGATGGACTTCTGGGCATTTTTCATCTATTAAAAAGAACCTGTGTTCTAGAAATAGTGCTGCTACTGACATTACAAGCCACAGTCACAGACTCTAGGGCTGTATTGTGTGAGCTCAGAACAGCTTTTCAGAGGAAAAGACAAGTTGTTGTTTGTCCAAAGCGCTTAAAGCAGAAAAGGTTGTAGACTGGTGGGAATACACATGATGTAGTGCATTTTGAATTTAATATAATTTGCAAAAGTACTTAAACAGTGCAACATAATGTTGATGTGCAGGGGGTTCCTCAGAAGAAAGTGAAGCCAAAGAAGACGACGGTGAAGACGCTCACGCTCGGAAGCGTTACTCGTTCCGGCAGAGGAAAACTGTTGAGCGCTATCAAGCGCCATTGCAAAGTAGGTTGTAGGCACAACTTCTCTTAAGAGCTAATTTCTTGCATGGAAGTGAGAGTGTTGTGGGATTTTTTAACAATGAAAATACGTACACATGCTCAACTTCTATTTAAATACCTTACCTGCAATTTTGTTAAATGCATATATCCTGTGCACATTTTATTTCTTTGCTTTTTGGCATCCTTATTGTTGTTTTTCAGTATATCTCCTTGATAAATATCCTATATCTCCTTGGAAGAATAGTAATTAAACAGACTTGATGACCTTACTCTTGTGGTTTTCAATTCTTAAAACTCAGGTGTGTATGTTTTTGCTCTTATTGTGCACTGATTTTAAAAAAAAAACCTCTTCCTCCCCACCCTTGAAGCTTCCCCTGAACTTAGAGATAGGTGATACATGCCCCATTCCCTGCCTCTTTTTTAGTATCCTGCTTTCTCTTAAACTTGTTTGTAACATTATTCCAATTTTTTTTGCTTTCACCAGAACCAAGACAACGTAAGATGTATTTTGCAGACAGGTCTTCTTCACCTGTCAGACAGACAGATTCATGCAAGGGAACTAACAGGTATGAGTTTGGTTAGTGATAGTAGTGCTGTCAGTCACACGGCTGAATACTGCTTCCAAGGGTTTTTGGACTTGTGGTAATTAGGTATTAACAGTATGGTTATTGCTGTGGTAGTCTGAGGGTATAAAGAAAGCAAATACCTGGGGGAAGCCCATCCTTTTAGATGCCATTACATTTTATTAGAAAATGCAGTTTTTGTGGTGATGATGAGGGTTATGGCTGAGATTGTATAGCTGAATAATTTGTTCTGGAATTGAAGCTAAAATCTCCCTTTGAAAATCTCAGATGGTTTTATCTTAAAGGTTGCAAATTATTTTCTTAAAACTAAAAACTATTTAGTTAGAGAGTATGGAAGTTTTAATGAATTCTTTTAATCACTCAGGTACTGATTCTGGTTCCTCTTTTGAATCAATTCAAGTTTCTGTATGAAACTATACTTAAAGCAAGAAAAATGGTAAATGGAATTCTAAACTACAAATTACAGTCATAATGGCAAATAGATTTAGCATCCTGCAAATATTGAATGCCATTCCTTGCTAGATAGGAGCACTTTATTTAGCATCCTTGAAAGCAGGCAGTTAAGGAAGGAGGGTGTTTTGAAACCAAATTTTGTAATTAAAAAGTTGATGTTTCACAGAGTAGATACATAATGCTAAGTGAAACTTGATTTGTATGTGAGAGCATGTGGACAGAAAGAGTAACTTGGGTAAGAAATTTCTTTGCACACTGGTTAAACACTTTACCTTCCTATTAAAAACCAAACTTTGCTGTCACAAGGAAAATCACATAATGTAGTTTGAAATCAGATTCATGAGGAGTATAATAATCTAGACATTTACGAGATCTCAAAGTAAACTGAGATAGTGTTCATTTAAGTAAATGCTAAGTAATATCAACATTTTAGGGATTTTAATTGTTTGTTTGAATGTTGCAGGCGGAGACACACAGTCCCCAGCAGTGATTCGTCTTCCTCATCTGATGATGAAGAGGATTTTGAGAGGCAGAGGAAGAGCAGAAATTTAAGAAGGTTAATGCAGTTGGGGAACAGGGAAGGAAGGAGACTGCTTGGGAGGACTTTACATCTTAACCGTGAAGTGTTACAATCTTCATCTCGTTCTAATTTCTGGCAGTCATATCTGTTGATACAACTGTAACTTGACTCTCTACAACTGGATTTTTACAATTGATTTTAATAAGCAATTTGATTTCTATGGAAATGGGGGTAGCAACACTTGGAAATTTCTTAATGTAAAATTCTGCTGCTCCTGTGCTTTACAGTAGCTGATTCAGAGAGAAAGCCACTATAGCAGAAGATGTTATAAATAGAGGAAGCGATGGAGATTTAGTTTCTTAACAAATGCTCTAGAAAAACTACTTTAGTAACAATCTTAACATTTCAGCCTGATGTCTCGGATATCTTTCAGGGTAGTCTACTGGCACACAGGTTCCAGGGGCCTTGGAGAGGACTGGCAATGATAGGCAGCTAATGATACTGAAATAAGTGTCATCTTGGGCTATAAATTTTTGAATACAGAAGTTAAAAGTATTTGAAAGGTGTCAGTGTGTTTGGGGGTCAAGAGGGGCAATTTTTTTCCTCACACGAACCTTTGTCAGACCATGGTCTGCTCATAAGGAATAACTTGTTCTAAGCTTGTATCCCTACATATTCTGTTGTTTGGCATGGATATTTGTACATGCTAAGAGTTGTTAAAGTAATGAGTTTAATATCTGGAGTGACCATTTTCCTTTCTTTACCCACAGACATTATACACAAAACAGCTGGAACAAATATTTAACAATTCAAGAAGTTTACACTCATTTATAAGATCTTCTGCATTCACTTGCTATTATTAGAAAATTAAAAATCCACATTGTAAGTTAGAAAGCACTTTTCTTTTTCTCCTTAATTCAAATCAGGTCTCTTCCTGTCAACTTTCGGAAAAGTGATTTAAAGGGAGTTCACAAAGATCGCATGAAAATCGGAGCAAGTCTGGCTGATGTTGATCCAGTGCAAATAGATTGTTCAGTAAGTATTTTTACTTCATTGTGTCAGTGAGACATTTTCAGTAATTATGAAAGCTTTCATACAGTAATGGGCTATCTATAACTGCCTTGCCTACAGTTTTGTTTCAAGCAGTTTGAAAATTTGGCATGAATGTTTCCTTTGTGCTGACATCTAATTTCTGATGGAACTTTATTGAGGTTACAGCTTTAACACCTAAAATCTGTCCTGTTGTCTTCATCTTTAGGTACGATTTGATGGTGTTGGTGGTCTTGCTGACCACATTTCAGCTTTAAAAGAGATGGTTGTTTTTCCATTACTTTATCCAGAAGTCTTTGAGAGATTTAAAATTCAACCTCCAAGGTAAGGGATGCCATTTAAAACTGTAAGTTCTAATTCACCTATTTTCAGGAAAATATTCAATTGAAGTATTATATTTCCATGCTTCAGAATTTTAAGTGTTGATGCTTTTGGATTTTTTTAGCTGTAGAAAAAAGTAATTTAAAAAAAATTGATAGTATCCAGCATACATGCAGGTTCAAAGATTTGGAATGTGGTGACACTGTTTTAAAAGTGTCTTGCCTTCAAAAAGGGGAGGTGGAGTGGTTTTGAGTTCTACATGCAAGTGGACTTGATCAGTCAGTAAGTGGTAGTCAACTGCAGTTTGTTTTGTGGAAATCCAATTGTCTGTCCCACCAACTCTTTTTTTCAAGAGTTCTGTTACCAGCTTTGCAACTGATTGGACTTGTAACTAGAATCTTGCAGTACTGGTTATGCTTGGGCTGAAAAAATGCATCTGTTCACTTTTTACACAGCTGAATGGGTTCTGTGTTATGAAATGAAATTATTAGCAATTTAATTGTTAGATTTATATATTCTGGGCCATCAACACTGAGTTATGGTATATTGAAATGAGACTTCAGATTCTTTGGTTTCAGTAACTTTAAAAGCATAACAAACAATGAAAAGAGCTTTGTTGGTTTTTTTATTTGCAGAGGCTGTCTGTTCTATGGCCCACCAGGGACTGGAAAGACATTGGTTGCTCGTGCACTTGCTAATGAATGTAGCCAAGGTGACAGGAGAGTGGCCTTTTTTATGAGAAAAGGTGCTGACTGCCTGAGTAAATGGGTCGGGGAGTCGGAACGACAGCTTCGTTTGTTATTTGATCAGGTATGTTTGAAATGGGCATCCTGTTGTGTCTGAGTTGTAACTAACTTTCTGTGGTCAAGAACAATTCTTTTTTTTTTTTTTTTGTCAACTCTTTCCATTGAAGTAGGATTGTCAGTGTTTCCTTTTTCAGTAACATTTTTAAAGGCGTGGAATCTTGAGATGCATTAGGAAAAATTAGTAAAGCAGTCAAGAGGACCTTGCTAAGCAACACACACCCCCAACTCCTTGCCTCAAGAAAGAAATATCCAAACAGCTGAAAAAAGGTTTCAAGAAGTGGTGACTTTTGATCAGAGGGAAACAAATGCAGGCTGAAAGCATGGTTATTTTGAAATTGGTAACAAAGGTTGTTTCCAGATTTTATTTAATTTAGTAATTTAAGTCCTGGCTCTGTTCTTGGTGGTTGCCAAATAGCTGTAAAAACCAGTGGTGTGATTTGTTTCCTGTCACCCATCTCAGTGAGCTGACCTATGTTCCTGCCTTCTGTTACTCACGACACTTCACTACTTTAGATCAACGAGTAGAGCTCCCTGATGCTCGTCTGCAAAATCTACTTCCAATGACTTTGCAACCACAATGTTGTTTGTGGATTTCTCCTCCAAATAGTGCTGTTTTCCTGATGTCAATATTCCTGTGTTTTCACTGTAGGCCTATCAGATGCGACCTTCAATTATTTTCTTTGATGAGATCGATGGTCTTGCTCCTGTACGGTCCAGTAAACAGGACCAAGTTCATAGGTAGGGCATGTTTTGTATCAACACAGAAGCTGCTTGATCTTTGTGAAAAGAAGACCACAACCAGTTTAACTCGATGTGACACGTTCATTTATCCTGAAAACTAGTAATTCAGTACTACTTAATTTCAGATAATCTTTAAATAGTAATTAAAAACAATTCAGTAAACTTGATACCAGCACAAGGTCTGTGTTATCTTATCTATTTTATAATGTCCTAAAGTGATTTGTCTTTTTCTAGTCAGCATTTTATCAATAAGAGCTTGTCCTTTCTGAGTGAGCATTGGTGATTATGTGGAAATGAAGAAAATTAACCACTGAGTAAAAACTATTCTTCTCTTAGCTCTGTTGTATCAACACTTCTGGCACTTATGGATGGCTTAGACAGCAGAGGAGAGGTGGTGGTAATTGGAGCCACCAACAGGCTGGATTCCATAGATCCTGCTTTACGAAGACCTGGACGCTTTGATCGAGAGTTTCTCTTCAGCTTGCCAGACAAAGAGGTCAGAACTTCAACTCAGCCTCAGTGCTTAAGGTGGCAGAGTCCATCTTTGTTACAAACTCCTGCAACACAGCAGGATTGTGGAGCAGTGAAAGTCTCCTCAGTATTGTACTACTTTGTCAAAAGAGGGCTCTCTGGGGAGACTGTGCTGTACTGTGCAGGGCAGACCTGGCACTGAATACATATCATTAAGATGATTGTAATAGGTAGTTAGTCCTCTAATTATTAGTTTTGGTTTCTCTGCAACCAGCAAAGAAAATGGGATGCTGCTACTCACCGAAATGTTTAAAAATGACTTTATGAATTTGTTAAAAAGTACTGCTGTAGCATTGTAAAAATGAAGGAAGTGGGGTGCAGACAAGAGTTCTTTTTTGGTAACAAAAACTTTGATCCAGGCTCGTGCTGGAACCAATTAAGTATGTTAGGAACTGATGTTCTTACTGGTACTCAGTAATGGGGACTTGGACAAAAATGTGAAGTCACTGCACAGGTGCAGAGCTAAGGCAGCTTCTAGTTCATGACAATAGGCAGTGAAAAAAATATTCTGAGTGGGGGCAGCAAGCAAAACTGGAATGCCATTTGTGTTTTCTTTCTGGCTATCACTGATAGTTTTTTTTCCTTAGCAATTTTTGGAAAGTGCTGAATTGAATGCTGGTGAAAGTGCACTTAACAGTGCTTTTAACACAAACGTTTTTCTCCAGTTTTTATCTGCTCTTAGGAACAGGAGATGACGTGCCATGAAACAGATCTAATACACACTTCCCCACTCTGGGAGAATTTTAGAAATCTGCCATAATCAGTCTGTGTACCACAAAATACTTCAGTGAAAGTCCTGCTAAGATCACAGATGGGGATAGGCAGCATTTGACATTTTCTGGATGAGTGGCAGTAATTTGAGTCATAATTATTGTTCTACTTGGTAGTAACAGTAGCAACTGGGAATGGAGTGCGAGAACTATTTTCGTTGCATGAGTTGTCAGACGAGCAAATTTGATGAACTAATGAGACTGCCACCATGAAATTTTGCTGAATTTGAGACAATTTTCTGTAAAAAAAAATGTTTGCAGTTAAGTTTGGGGTTTTTTACTATAGTGTTTTCTTCTGGATCTCACACTTGTGAAAACTCACTTTTTATGGAAAATGTAAATGCCTTTTACTTCATTGCAGCCCCCAGCAAGAGTTTAATGAAACAAGTTTAGAACTAGGAAATTTCCTGCTTGAAAAAACAGAGCATATTAACTGACCCTTAAAATACTTAGCATTCAGCAGATCAGAGAAGTATTTGTATTAGTGTGAGGGTTTTGGGGGTTTTGTGTTGTGGTTGTTTTAAGAGTAAATTTAGGGCAAACTCAAAAGCGAGTGTTTTGTTTTCAGGCGAGAAAGGAGATTTTTAAAATTCATGAACCAATTAAGTATGTGAAGCCATTGGACAAGATTCTTGACGAGCTGGCTGAGAAATGTGTTGGTGAGTTCAAACACTGTAATGTGAGTTCAAACACTGTAGGCTACTGTACAACTTGAGTCATGGGGAGCTGGAGCTTGTTCCAGGCAGTACTTGAGCTCTTGTGCCTTGCTGTAGAGTGAGGCAGTGATGCATCTGGCATGTCTTGGGAGCAAACAAGAAGATGCTGCTTTCAGTTTTCTTTTTTCTCAGAACACTGGATAGGTTTAGGCCATCTTTCCCAGGAGTAAAGTTTTGGCTAGTGAGCTGCTTCCTTAGTGCAAGATATCAGGCTGTGAGGCACATGTCAAAACCTCTCTGCAGTGCAGTAATTCTTCAAATTATCTCTACTCTGTTAATTTTTGGCTGCATGAAAAGTCTTTCATTGTTGCACTTTAGAAATCTTGGCCTTGACTTTGGTGTTGCCTGAGCCTTATATAACATTTGATTCTTGTTGTGTTTATTAGGATACTGTGGTGCTGATATTAAAGCCTTATGTGCTGAAGCTGCGCTCTGTGCCTTGCGCCGCCGCTATCCTCAGATATATGAAAGGAGTGAGAAACTGCAGTTAGACATCTCTTCCATTAAAATAACAGCCAAGGATTTTGTCATGGCCATGCAGAAGACTGTTCCAGCTTCACAGAGGGCTGTGGCTTCACCTGGGCGAGCACTATCACCTATTTTAAAACCACTGTTAGAAAACACATTGGAGAGAATTTTGCGGGCCTTACAGAGAGTATTTCCCCACGCAGAGCTTGCACTGAAGAAGGATCAACAGCAAGGTATAACAATAACATCCACTTGTTTAAAATCCTGCCAGAGCAAAAGCTTCTGATATATGCAAGAACACACATAAACCTCTCAGCCATAATGACAGTTCAGTTTTATAACCTGGATCTGCAGAGTGCTGGGTGGGAGCTGTGAGTGACTTGCAATATGCAGTGATTTAGTTGTATTTTGGGGCTTGGCTTCCTTAGCATAGGTGAGCTCGTGCTCCTGACTGCATCAGCTTTGATCAGGTTTAGTTTGTCAGTTGATGAGAACAAATCAATATTGATATACTCTCTCTTGATTAATGAAGATCTGCCAATAGTTAGTTACTATGCTAATCTCTGGAGTGTTCTCCCAGTATCACTCCCAGCAGTGCTGGGATTGTTTGCATTGATGAAACAGAGGTGAGACCCACCAACACAATGAAAACACTGGGGCTGGGAGATGGGTAATTGCACCTCCTTCCTGTTGTCCACCTCCCCTTTTCTCCTCCTTCTGTGATCTTTGAGGAGCCTTATCTAGAAGTTGTGTGGGTCTTTATACTCTGACTAGTTCTGGACCAGTGGAAGTCTGTGGTCATTACATTCATTTAATTTCCTTACATCTGGTGGGACAACCTGTTCTAAAAAGCAGTGATCTCATTGGGTTTTTCAGGTGTCAAGGAAGTACAGATGTTCCTAATCAAGTTTTTTCCAAGGAGAAAAAAACCTCCTAAGTTTTTATCAGCAGAGAAACCTGATGCAAATTGTGGGACATAGGACACCTTTGTAGAAACTGTGCCACGTCCTTACATCTGTGGTAGAACAAACCCTTCAAAAATAGCATTCAGTGTGCCCTCAAATGAAATAAGAGAATGGTTTCCTGCATTGATTTCAAAGGTGTATTAATGCAAGAGTGAGATTTGAACTATTCAGGAAAGTCAACAAAGCTGTCATCTTTAAATCCTATTTTAGGAAATGATGTGATTGACAGTGAAGAGGAATCACCATCAATCTTTGAAGAGAATTCAACTCATAAAAGGCCTGATCGTGAAAAGGCAGAATTCCTCACTTTAAACAGGTCTTGTTTGTCCCCTTTATGTTTACATTTTTAAGATGGCTGGGTCTGTAAATTGTTTTATTGTGAGGGATGATGGATAATGGGTGTGTGGGAGTTGGTCAATATTTGCAAGAAGTGTAAAGATCTAGCTGGGTACTAATGTTCTAACCAAATGCACTGCCCTAGCCCACCAAACTGACTGGCCCAGCCCTATTTGCCTAAGTCAAAGTAGGCCACAGATTATTAGAACATGATGATTTAATCCAAAGATTCAAGACCCAGAAAGTTTGCTGTGTGCCCTTTTACCTTAAAAAAAGCCTTAGGATTTGTTTAGCCATCTTTTGCCCTTCTGCCTTCCAAGATTGTTAAATCAGAAATAAAATTCAGAAATGGCTTGTTAAAACACTGTGAGAAAAACAATGTCTGCATTTTGTACTGTTAACCTGCAGAGTTTGTTAATCTTTTGATGTTTGATTTTGGAAGTTGTATAAATCCCCAGCTGAAGCAGTAGATTGTTGTCATCACTGTTGGGTCAGTTATTCTTCTCCCTTTCTATTGCTGTACTGTCCAGAAAAATGTGACCTGCTGAGCTTGGTCTCTATGATCTTTGACTTCAGGAAGTAAAGGTCTAACAGTCTTGAGGTAGAAAAACCCACAGACCTCTTCACAAGAGTGTTTCATGCTCATGAAACAAGATGATTAGGAAATCAATAGACAAAGAGGAAATCATAGAAGTAATATTACAAATCCATTTGTGTGCTTCTTAGATACAGCTAATGTGTTTCAGTGCCCATGTTTCTTTTTTTTCCCTAGAAATGTTGGTTTGCGTCTTCCTTACCACTGTCTTCAGGCACTACAGCCAAATTTTAGCTAAACTTGGCAGGTGTAGAGATCTCAATACTAAAGTCAAGACCCACTGAAAATGGTTGTGTATATGGAGTGTGAAGAGACTCAGATTGGTTTGTGCTTAGAAAAGAGGGAGAGTTGTTCTGCTGCATATCAGGTCACTGACCAGTTGTGTGTGTGTGTATTTGGCTGGACAGCTTCCCTGAAGGATTTAAGAGCTCTTACTTAACCCAGCTAAAGGAATGGGAGACATGCTGGGGACTGGCAGGATTTCTTAGTGGAGGCAGGATACTAGTTTTTGAGAAAATAGGCCTTGATAGTCTTCCTGATCACAGACCAGCTTATTATTTGGTGGAACATGGAGTGTATTTACAAAAAAAAGCATATAGGAAAAAACTTAAGCATCTGTGTGCCTATTAATCACTTGTTTTTAAACTTGTTTTTTTCTTACTGTTGTAGAAACCCTCGTTGCCAGCCAACATCTTTCAGGCCACGGTTCTTATTAGTTGAAGATCCAGGGTGTGGGCAGGCTTTTCATCTGGCACCTGCAGTAATCCATGCCCTGGAGAAGTTTCCCGTTTATACACTAGACCTGCCTGCTTTGTTTGTTAGCATAACATCCCCAGAAGAAACATGTGCACAGGTATCTTTTTTCTCATTCATCCAGTAGGACTCATAAACTGAATATAAACTTGTGAAAAAAGCAGAATTCATTGTTCATGGAGGAGGCCTGGTTGGAATATGCTGTTATGTTTACTTCTGTCTGGAAATCCATTTTTTTTCTAGATGGAATGATACTGTATAAGGATGTTATACATAGTCATGTTTTCCATTTGAAAGGAGGCAGCGAGGGTGTTGCTGGCAGCTCAGGAAGATGGGAGGTGCTGCTAATAAAGCACTTTCTGTGGCAAAAAATCCTGCTGGTCTGTGTTGGATCTAGGAAGTTTTCATTGCTTCTTAAGCATCTGTGCTCTCAGTAGATGGCTCTGCATCAGCCTGATGACATCATGCACTTTCTGAAGCCCTACTTTTTATTGTATTTATAGGACAGTCATGGTTTGGGGGGAAAGGATTTCTTGTTTTACATATACAGCTTGCAGCACTGCAGTACATGCAGTAAAGTAATTAAAATTCATTTAACACTTAGATTGTTACACTGGTGTGCTTTCCATCCCTAGAAAAATTAAATATAACCAGATTAGTGCTAGTTTCCTTCTTTTTTAGTTTTAGACAAGGAGTACATGTTTGGCACCACTGGATTAAAATATTTTGACCATTAGTAGCAGCATTGTAGAGCTGTAGGAGTCAGGACATTCTATGGCTCATTTGTCACATAGGAGGAGCAATTTTCCTTTTGTTATGTGATGGTTACTTCTGTGGACATGTAACTACCCTGTGTAGTGACTGCCTGGATATACCATGTGTGCTTCCCACCTCTTGACAGGAGAATATTGTTGATCTGAGAGGGCACATGGAGAAATTTGTCACTTCCCTCTGGCAGTAGATGCATTTTGTCTCCTGTGATTGAGGTGCCATCTGTAAGCAGTGGCTTGTGCTCTTCCAAAGCATATCATCTGGTCTGATAGTAAGAAGTTGTGATTTAGCTCTTCAGGCAGACAAAAGAATGGTCACCTCTTCTAAAATGTGCTTGAAATTTTGCATTGTAAGCAGGCTTCTCACATTGGTCTTCGTTTGTTGAGTCTGTGCTCCAGAGTCTGTGTTGGATTTGTGCCTGCTCTGAACTGAAACTGGTATAGTTGCAGTTGTGTGGCAATTTCTCCAGGCTAATACATCTTGCTGAAGGGCTAGTCTTGTTTTTTTGGGCACACCACCAGATTGGCTGAGTGCTGAGGCTCTTTAGGAGTTCTGTTACTCGTTAGTTTTGAAATTGGGCAGAGATTCAAATCTGTTTCTGTCTGTTTGAATCACAGTTAAAATTTTATGTTATTAAGGAGTAGTTACTTTATTGGTTTGTCTTGATGTTTTAATTTCATGTACTCCTGTTTCATAAGACAGTTTGACTGATGTGTAGTTATTTAGTATCCTGTTCCACAGGATGTAGTTTTCTTATCTGAGCTTTCATTTTGCCAGTTGATGCGAGAAGCTCAAAGAACAGCCCCAAGTATCATTTATGTCCCACAAATCCCTTTGTGGTGGGAGACTGTTGGACCTACAGTGAAAGCTGTTTTTACAACACTACTGCAGAACATTCCAACCTTTGCTCCGGTTCTGCTCCTTGCAACAACTGATGTGAAACATGGGGATCTTCCAGAAGAGGTATTTATCAATACTTTTTTACTCTTCCTTTTTTGCTTGTTAGTTTATAACTCCTTGAAGTATGGGAATGCTGTGCCACTCTAAAGCAAATTCATACTGTTACTATTTAGGCATTCAAACCCTCTTAAAAGTCTCTTAAAATTTGCTTAGGCAAAGCAAAGCTGGAAGCATTTGTCTAAAGAGTTTTCTGAGTAAAAAAATTGACTTTAACCCAACTCTTTCACCCTTCTCACACACTGATGCTTATTAGACAGATAGACAAATTTGCTTCAGGCAATCATTTTGGTGACTGCAAGATGGTGAGGTGTGTGCTTAGTGAAGAATATATAGTGCTTGAGATAGGAAAAAGATTGTTTTATTGAAAAGTGAAAGATATTTTCACTGAAAAAGTACAGTGATCACACTGTTACTGATGGAATGTAATTTCAAATTTAAATAACTATTATTTTAGTTTCTTTTTACATCTGGTAGGTAAGAACTTGACGTACTGGAAAGATAAAGTCCAACTTTTGTTTGAGTAACTAGGAAATCAATTTTTGGTTATATTCCTTAGCAAAATTCAGTAAGACTACCTTCTGANTCCCCTCAAGCTGCACTGGGATTTCAGAAACAACATCAGAGAGGGTTAAAGGAATGTGTTTTAAACATGAATATGATGCTCTGATTATTTTGTCTTGGTAGCAAAAGTTTTTTTGCTGTTAATGAATGCTTTCTAAAATAAGGAATGAAATTACTTCCATACCCTTTGGTAATAGAGATGGAAAAATGGAGTACAACCTGGAAATATGCAACTTTAGACAATTCATTTAAATTAATTAAAAATAAAATTTTAAAAGCCACCTTTACAAAAAGCTGGCCCTTGTATGTTGAACCTTGCCCTCTACAGCTGCCATAAAGATTTGAGCTAAAGAACAGGAAGGCAGGCAAATACAAAATAACCAGCCTTGGAATTGGTACTGTCAACTCTTTCTCAGTGGTTTATCACATCTTTTTTCATAGAGCTTAAACTCTAGATGGTATTATTCCTCAGAGCAGGTGTTTTAATTTGCCATGCTATGAAAACTTAAACCTTTTAAAGCCAAGAAGATTACTTTACATAGCTTATCTTACCCAGATGAGTGCTTAGTTTAGAAAGGACCTTTTTGGAATAGAGTATTTAAAAAATATTAAAAATGTGTGTGGTTTTATATCTGAAATATCTTTTCATGCTTTAGATAAAAGCTTTATTTAATAATGATAGTGAAGAAGTTTTCAAAATCCAGTGGCCTACCTGTGCTGAAAGAAGAAGTTTTTTTGAGGACTTAGTTATGAAGCAAGCTGCTGAACCTCCTGCAAAAAACAATTCAGGTGAGGATATTCAAAATATCAAACTTTGCTAGCAGTAAGTTAACAGCTAATATAATACAGTGTTTCCTGTGGGGGTAATTTTCTGTCAATTATTTGTCATGTGCTTGCATTTGAGTACCATGAATTGACTAAAATTTTCCAATTAATTTAAGCTCGGCAGCCACTGGAAGTTCTGCCTGTAGCACCACCACCTAAGCCTCGACAACTGACAGAGGAAGAAGTAAAACAGCTGGAGGAGCAGGAAGAGGATACATTGCGTGAGCTGCGGATTTACTTGCGGGACGTGACTCACAGACTTGTCATTGACAGACGTTTCAGGGCATTCACCAAGCCTGTTGACCCAGAAGAGGTAAATTAGTGTTGATCTGCAATGCCATTATACCTGTGCATATTCACAGTTTCTCTGTGTGTGTGTTCCTCAGTGTTTGTGTGTTCTTTCTGGGAAGGTTTATCTTTGTCTTTGGGATCATAGTATTATCAATCTCCAGGATATGGGAAGTGAATTTTGGTTTTGCTTTTCCTTTTTTTGACTTTGAGTCACTCAAATGTCTGTTATTTGAGTGTTTGCTGAAGTCCCTGTGTTCCTTCTAAAACCTCTTTAAAACTTTAAAGGGAATATTTCCATTAGAAGGGTCATCCAACAAGGATCATCTAGTCCAAGTGACAATTACATCAAATGCCAACACAGTTTACTTGTGAAAAGTGTTTGATATGTAGGTGTATTACAGCACTAAAAAGGACAGATCTCTTTTTTTCTCTAATTACAAATAGTACTTCTAGGGCTGTTTAAATAAAGCCTAAAGCTCTTTGTCTGTCAATAGTTTCTGTAAGAACTGGAGTAGAAGCAGCAATTTGTCAGATTTTTAGATTCTGTTCTTGGAGGGCTTTCCTTGGTATAAGATCAACCATAAAGGCTGTGTGGTTCTTTCTTCCTCCCATATGCTTCTCATTTAATTCATTAAATAAGTGTAGGCTGGGGCATGTACTTCCACGTCAGCTGGAGATTTGAGACAGCTTTTCATTTCCACAAGGTCCTGTTTTCCCAAATGTCCACTGACTTATTTCCTTTCCTTGTAGTTTCTAGATCTGAATAATCTAAACAAACATAGATGTCCTCATCTGAACTAGTCATTGGCTCCTATTGTCTGAATAAAGAAGTTGACACCTCTGGGTCCAGCTATCTCATCTAGGTGCCTAGGATAGGTGCTTCAAAGGTGCAATTCCTGCAGCCTTTTTCTTGCTGCCAAAAACAAAGAGGATCTCAGTTGACTTTACTGAGTAACGTTTTTTTGCTGTTATTTTCTGAAAGGAAGTTAAATGAGTCTCACTCTAGATGCTGGTTCCCTTCTCTGCCTCACACATTCTTCTGACCTCCCTGCTTCTTTGTTTTCCCCTCTTCTAGCCTGTCTCTTCAAAGCCAACTGAAATAGCCTTTGTTTTCAAGAAAGTAATTGGGTAATTTCTGCATCTTTGGATGTGTCATATTGGGATTTTTAAGAAGTCCTTTATTTGACTTTATGAAAATTATTCTTTTTGGTGGCTGCTATGTTAAATCTCTGAGCCTGTATATTTCCTTTGTAGGTACCTGATTACAGTGCTGTTATTAAACAACCCATGGACCTCTCCACAGTTCTCTCCAAGATTGACATGCACCAGTACCCAACTGCAAGAGACTTTCTGAAAGACATTGATCTAATCTGTAGCAATGCTTTAGAGTACAACCCAGTTAAAGATCCTGGAGGTGAGGATTTATCGCTAATTTGTAAAAAATTTAAATATACAAGTTGATAAATGTAATTTGTGTACCGTAAGTGTGGGATTAGATCATTTAAAAGATCCCCAGAGAACATTTCTGGCCAGGTTGTGAATATTGCAGCATGAAACAAACTTATTTGGGCATGAAATTGTGATTAACATGTTGATTGTAAACTACTGCTTTTGCTTTAATAATTAACTTATCCATTGGCATGCTGAAAAGATTGACTGCAATAGCCTTTCAGAACCTACCTATGACAGGAGAAAAAACTTCCTAAGTAAACAAAATAAAGAGGTTGATTGGCTGGTAGAAAGTACTCAATTCTAACTGTAAAATTTCAGATCGTCTCATTAGGCACAGAGCCTGTGCTTTGAGAGATACTGCCTATTCCATAGTGAGGGAGGAAATGGATGAAGATTTTGAACAACGCTGCCAAGAAATCAAAGAATCTCGTAAGCAAAGAGGTATGTTTCTTGGCACAAAGGATTTAAAGACTTACCTCAGTATTTGTGACCAGGCATGCAAGACACCATTCTTTGCTCTCTCTTCGTTATTGCAAGGTTCAGACTGTGCTTCCTCTTACTTCTGTGTAATGCCAAAGGAGGACTCTGTTCCTGGGTGTAAGAAAACAGACCCAAAGTGTAATGAAAAACTGAAGCTGCCAGCAGGACCTGTGGATGTCAGTACCCCCTGCTCCAAAGGCAAGTTGTGTTTTACTCAGACTTTCCCAGAGAAGGTGCTGAAGCCTCTCTTCTTGTGACCTAACAGGTTCCTGTGATGCCTGGTTCTTCATGCCAGAGGCATTAAACTTTTTAACAAGCTGCAAAACCTGGGATAAATCCAGAGGCCATTCATTCAGTATGGTTGTAAAGTCGAAGTACAATGGCTCTTTACATTGTCAGACACTGCCCTTGGTGGCCCAAATGATATTTAATGGCTCCTACATTGCTACCTCTTAAAGTCAAAAAAGTTGTACGTGGCAGTTTCTGAATGCTTAGCTAGTTTTTGGTTATAAGCAACAGTGTTTTCCCCTTCCCTGCCCTCAAACATTAAACTCTATTCCTGTGATTTCCAATAGAAGGGGAAGGAGTTAAAGGGGAGCAATAATCATAGACATGTAAAGGAAAGATCATTATTTCTTCACTTTTACCATGAAAAGGACGTGGAGGGGAAAAAAGAGCCTGGGGTCTCTTTCAGTTAAAACATGTGACATGATGTGACATTTCCTGGTCTTGCTGGTATGTCTGGGAATTTTGCCACTGACTTGACCCATAGGTCTTGTGTGGTACTCCATGAGTACAAAGAATGGTGGGGTTTTCTGGAAGGCAGAATGACAAGTTTGTATTGAACAAGGTTAACTGAATCAGAAAGCTTATGAGGTGTAAATCTCTATGGAGGATTTTTCCTCCAGCAGATACTCCCTAAAAAGTGTCTTCAGCTCTTTCCAATGTGTGTAACTTTTGTGAAGTTTACAGATTCTGAAGGCTCTTCTCCAAATGTGTTTGTTGTTCACATATATTAGATCACTTATAAGTCACCTCATCTTGCTTTGCAGTAAGACTTCCTGTCTAAAGTAAGACTTTTATGTTCATAACCTCTTGAAGCTGATGGTTTTGTGAATTAAATTCTGTAGCTGGATTTTTTAAAAATCTAGTAGCTAACTGACCCCATTAAATTGCAACTTTTCTCTAGACACATCTGAGGAGATGGGCAGTGGTACTTAAACTCGTTTGGTCATTTTGTTTGTCAGACAAGTAAGGTGAGCATGCTTCTTGTTTTGGTAATGTTTTGGATTACTTTTGCTTTTATTTCTTTGTAGATAAGTCAAAAAGAAAACGCAAAAGGAGTAGAGAGTCTTCAAGTCTTGCAGCAAAGAAGAGGAATGTTCAGTTCAATAAAGAGAATAAAATTCCTGAAGACCAGAATGAAGTAGAGAGTAATGAAGAGTCTAACATAGATTGCACTGAATTTGCATCCTCTCAGGATACTCCTATTGAAGAACATGAAAATGTACTTCAAGAACGACAGAAAAATGGGGCAGAAAATGAAAGAGAGAGAGTTCTCCTTGTGGGTAAATCTCCTGGAAAGAAGAGAGAACATTCGGACCTAAGAGAGCAGAGTGAGATGCCAGATTGTCAAAAAGCCGGAACTTCTGAAGACGGAGATTCAAATGGTAAGTGAAAGATCAAATAGGTCATTTACCCTCTTCTTCTTCCTGAGGAGAGTTACACTACCTACCAGGTTTTAGCCTTCTTGATTTCTGTTCTTGGTTGTCTCTCAAATTGGTGCATGTTTCTTGCATAATGGTGCTGCCCCTTGAGTTATGCCAGCCAAACTCGTGTGTTTCTGCAGCTGCTGCGTTTCTGTTTCTGCAGTTTGCTTTTCAAATGGTACCTAAATGAAAAACAATAATTATTCTCATGCAATAAAAGAAAGCTCTTTCCTGCAATAAGAAATGAACTTAAAAAGCTGTTCTTCAAGCAGTGGGCACCCAGGGTAATGTGTGGGATAGAAGAGTGATGTCCTAGTGTTTGCAGTGTAAGATGTGTTTTCTAACCTAAATTACCTGGGAGTTTCACAGCGCAGGGCTGTAATGGCAACAGGATTTTTTTCCCCTGGTTTTCCCCTTTTTGTCTAGTGTTTTTTGTGTTCAAGTTTCTAGTTTTCATGGAGCAGAGATTTTTGCCAGAAAGGAGGTAAAGGTGTCAAGCATTTATCAGTGAAAAAATGGTAACAATTGTCTCTGTTGTTGCAGAGAGGTTCTCTTCTCCAAGTACAGGCTACTTCACTTGTACTGTGTTCCAGAGAAAGAGAAATCCTGACTTAAGAAATTCATGTTGTTTCAGGTTTGTGGGCACACCGCGTGACTCGTGCAAGGTCTTCTCAGGTGGAAGAGAAACAGCTGGGATGTGTTGGGAAGGCAATGAAAATTGGCACACAGAGAGTCTTTGTGGATAACTGTGAGCTCAAAGTAAGTTTAATTTTGTTAGTACCAAAGTAGGACTTTTTATTGCTACATACAGAGTTGTAAATTAAGTCAATTGTTAACAAATGCTAATTCAGACAAAGTATGGGAGGGATATATAGCTGGTGCCATAATTCAACCTATAGTGGATTCTGACTGTTGTTTCCACAGCTGGTGTAAACTGCTGCTCTTGGTTTTGGTGAACTAAATTTTAGGAGACTGGATTGTCTCCTATTTTTAATGTAAAAGGGCTTGATAGATTTTAAAATAGTTCACTGACAAACAGTGCTGTTGGTTGTTAGTGTCTTGGCAGTTTCTGTGATGGACTGGGGGGTTGTTTTGGTTTGCTGTTTGCATGTTTTCATTTATTAAGAACTGGAAGAGTACCTTGATTTTTATCAGAGATTACTTTTAACTTGAAGTTAGCAGATTGATTTAAAGGTCATCCTGGATAAAATACTGATACCTGCTCTTCTCAAGCACTTTCAAAATCCAGTGGTAGAATTTTGCATTCATATAGGTACAGTGTTACAAGGTTTTTCCAGTCCCCTGTAGAAAAGAAGTTGTTATCCGAGGATATAGTTGGAGAAAGAGTCAAAAATGTGCCTAGCTGCAGGGGGTCAAAAAGTTCCTTTGGATGAATTGGAGAGGGTAGATGGACCTGGCCTTCTTCAGGAGATGTTGCAGTGAGGAGAATTCAGGAAATTGCTGGGTTGATGCTTTGGAGGTGGGACAGAGGTTGCTGCTGTTTACATGCCATGACAAGAAATTGAGAAGAGAGAAATTAAATTTTTAAGACAGGCTTCCTAAGCAAGCAAATTTCATGGGGTTGTGTTCATAGAATGATAGAACATCCTGAGTTGGAAGGAACCTAGAAGGATAGAGACCAATTCCTGGCCCTGTACAGGGCACCTCCAACAATCCTGCCAAGTGCTTGAGAGCATTGTCTAAATGTTTCTTGAGCTCTGTCAAGCTCGGTGCTTTCCTCGGGAGCCTGTTCTACTGTGTGACCACTCTCTGGGTGAAGAACTTCTTCCTTACAGCCAACCTAAATTCCCCCAACACAGCTTCATGCTGTTCCCTCAGGTCCTGTCAGTGGGCACCAAACAGCAGAGATGGATCTGTGCCTGACCCTCCACTTCCCATTGTGAGGAAGCTGTTGTTCATGTCTGCCTGTGTAGGGAATCCACATGGCTTTCTCTAGAGTCAGGGTGCCAACAGCATGTGCTCTAAAGGTACTGCCCACTGGAGAGATGGTACTGTAGAGCCCTTACAGAGATTTCAGCTATGAGAACAGAGCTACAGTAATGAAATGCATCTTTTAGAAAACCTGATTCCCTAACATGGGTGCCATTGGAACTTGCTGCTTGTGTTAGAGAGCCTCTTTGGAATTCACTTGCAGACAGTAAGCTGGGTGAACCTCCAAACTTGTAGCTGCTTGGTTTTTGTTTGGGCTGGTTTTTTTTCTTTGAGGTTTTGGGCTTTTTCGTTTGATAATAGGCCTAGAACTCGATGAACACATGCAAGAGTATGCAGTCACTTACATGGCAGCAATTAAAAAGTTCCACATAGAAAGTTGGCCATATACCTGTGCCACATCCTGCCTTTTCTGTTTGCATCTTATCTTGTTCTATTCTGAACTCTGTTTTCCATTTTATTTCTTCAGCAAGTGTTGCATTCTATTGCCGTGGTAACTGAGAACGTCAGTATATTTCGCATGGAAAAACTATATGCTGTCCTTAGCCAGTGCATTTACCAACATCGGGAAGATGGTGACAAAAATGAATTAGTGAAGGTAATTTTCTTTGTCTTGTTGCACTTTCTGTCATTATTACAGGTGTGTGTTAGACATAAATGCGTGTGCCCTGTGAACATCATGGTTGTTTAGTGTTACTCATTGCTGCTTAGTTGCCTGTGTTACAACATTTTTCATTACAGTCTGGAAGACATTTCTCCATATTGCAAAACTATTGTTGGCTTAGCTGTTAGCAGTTCCAGCAGGAAAAGGCTTGAAGACGTTGGGTCCCCCCCAGAGCCCTCTCAAAGCAGTTAACCTCAGTCTGTCACCACTCCTGCTCCAGAACCTTTGCAGTGCTTGGGGGGCTGTGAAAGGAGGGTGCTTTTCTCAGTCTGTCACTTCCTCATTCTCTTCTTGCGGAGAGTCACACATGGTAACACTTGTATAGTAGTCATTCCATTCCTGAAAAGAAACTAAGTATGAGGCATAACAAGAGTAAGAGACTTTAGTCTCACCAGACTTCCTCTTTAGCTAGAATGGCTCAAGCAACTTTAATTTCATATATGGGGAGATGGCTGCCTATGAAGGTTTAATGCAAACGAGAAATTCTGTCCTCTCTTCCTCTAAGAGAGGATTTCCAAGTTGTCAGAACTTTGCAGAAATATTCCATGGGAACCCATGGTCCCAGTCTGACATTCCCAGTGTTTAGTTGATTTAGGTAAGTTGAATATTCAGTCTTCAGTTTCAAAGTTGTTGAATCCATTTGTTTTCCAGGTGCTCATGCATAAGAATAGATAAAATTCTTTTATGCGTCTCAGTCTTCCATAAAAAAGCCAGGAAGCCTCTTCTCTTGGGTCCTGGTCATCTTCAACTCTTCCATATCTGATAAAGAGTCAAATCAGATGCTCTTGCTCTGCTTGTGCAACAGTGAGGGCTATTTGGATTCCTGAAAATGTACCCTTCTTTCATCTATCATAGTGACATGATTTAGCGTGTTTGTTATCTTGGGGCTTCTGAGCTTTTGTCACGGAATTTGATTTCTTTGTTTTCTGCTTCTTTGAGCTTTAACCAAAGAATATTTCCTATTCAGAGGGATTGCACAAGTCAGTCCAGGAGTAAATTCTACTGTATGAAGACAGAGACTTTAACAAGTATTTATTCAGAGTGCAGAAAAGAACAGTTCAGCTTTTAGCTGTGTCTCTCTGGGAACTGTCTCCTCTCTAATTGTTGAAAGCATCATTGATCCATAGTCCCCTGATACAGATCCCTGCAGTCTTTCTAGCCTACTGTCCATTTTGGGTACATAAGGATGTGTTGGAGCCAGTGACTATAGAACAAGAGTGATGGTAGCACATGTATTGGCTAAATCATTACTAACAGTTGTGTGCACAGATTCTCACTTCTCTTGATGAAGTAGTATAGAGGGTTCTTAAGTTTGTATTCACACTGACTCCTAATTTATCTTTTTTTCTTCTTAGGCAATGAAGAAAGAAATTACAGCTTTCAGTTATCCATGATACTTGATTTCAGCATACTTGATACACTCTGTAATGCTTTCTTTTTATTGCATGCTGTTTATTCTTTGCATTGTTCAATGAATACTAGGTCTACATATATATTTATACAAATTTATTAAGAAAGCTCAAATAAAATCACTTCATGATTTTTATTTGATATTTCCCTTCTAGATATATTTTAATGTGATATACTGCTGTGATTGCCTTTGGAACTCAGCAGATCTGAATATATAATTTCAGTACCTCTCTTTAAAAGAAAAACCTAACTTGAAACAAAGCGACATTTACTACTGTAACTTTCTAAGGTAAAGTTCACTCATTCTTGTAATAATAATACTGGAGAAAAACGTTTTATTACAAATTATTAGTTCAGCAGACAGCTTGTAGTTGAATTCAGTTGTAAATAGTTTTCTAGTTACCTGGGAAGAATTATAACTGTTTACTACATAAAAGTGAATATATTGTTGATGATAAATATATTGAAGTAAAAGCAAAGCAGTACTGTGTTTTGAAGTATTTATCTTCAAACCTGCAGAGAAAATTTATCTGTTAATTTGATAGTTATTTAAAAAAAAAAGAGAAGATGAGGTTTAACTATGAGAATAAAATTTTATATAAATTGTGATAAAATATGTGGCATGACCCTTTGCTTTCCCATTCTGTCACCTTGCATACACGTGTGGTGATACTGAATGCCAAACTGTGCAATCCCTCTTTGTGTGTTTGGTTTCTTACCTCTGTCAGTAGTGTTCTCTTTCTGTGTCTGTTCAAACATTTGTGTGCTATGCAGATTTTTTTTTCCTCTGTATTGTTTAGTAGATATTAATAAAAAATTCATCTTTTTCATGGTGGGTTGTCTGCTCCGTTTTAATTACAGGACAATTTTGATCATTGATAATCTTGCATTTAAGACACTAGCACAAATACTATGATTTTAAAATAAGAACTGTATGTGATCAGCTTCTTCTCCCCTCAATGTATGGATTATACAGCAAAGAGAAGCTCAGGAGAAAGAAAAAAAAATTGAAAATTTACATATTAATGTAATTTGACACTGGAAATGTAATAAATGAACTAATGTATTTAATTTAGTCTCCTCCTTGGCTGCCATTGCCAATTTTGATGTGACTTGGGGTAGGCAGCTTGTTGAGTGCATCCCCTAAAAGCACTATTTGGAATACTGACTGTGGAACTGAGGAACCAGAAGCATTCCTGAGATCAAAACTTGTGTTTTGAGTGAATGTCTTCCTGTCACTGGGCTCAACAGGATCTTGTACCCAGGCAGATTTTGAAAAATGTTCCAAACTTTGTACATCTTCATCTTCTATGATGAAGATTTTGATCTTCTGTGATCTTGTCATCTTCTGTGACCACTTGGGAACAGTTAGGGGTACCCTACAAGCCACATCTTTCTTTTTCCCTTCTCAGGGAAACCATCCCATTTTCCTGTCTGACCCAAAATAGCACGCAGTGATAAGAAAAATAGTATAGGGAAACAACGTTTTTGAGAACTTTGCACTGAGAGTTAAACCAAAATATGGATTGAAATATTTTGTATGTAGTAAAGCGAGAGAGGTCTCCTTTCTCCAAGTTCTCTAACTAACAAAAGCCCCCCAGTAACCCAAGGTGTAGGAAATGTCTTTTTCGTAAGAGCGGCTACTTCTGCGTTCACTCGCCCTGCTTTGGGTCTCGGGACCCTGCGGCCGTGTCCTCCCTCGGTGGCAGATTAGGGCGGGAGCGGCAGAAAAACCCTTCCCGGGCTGGGGGCGACGCTGTCCCTACAGCCCGTCCCGGGAGGGCCGAGCGCGGAGC
>VYXF01011502.1:28338-85922 GCA_013397295.1 Polioptila caerulea | reverse complement strand
TTTTTTTTTTTTTTATTTTCATGGCTAGTTGAGGACTTTCCCAAATAGTCAAACCATTTTGCTGCATAAACAGTTCTTTCTTTTTCTGTGGAGGTGGAAGCCATCAAAATGATACATTTCCTTATCCTGTACCAACAAGATGGCATTTCATATTTCTATGCCTTGCTCCACTTTGACTGATGGTTCATTTCCAGTTCTGTGGTCTTTCTGTCAAGGAACTGGATGAAACTTCAGGGGGTTAACTCAGGTCTTTTTCAGTGTTCAGTGAACTGTAATATATTTCTTAGAACAGTGCCTGTACTATCAGTGGATTCTTTCTAACTAGCTTCAGAGATCAGCCCAAATTGAGCAGAAGTTGGCTATTGTCACTTGTTAGAAGGTGTGTACCACTCTTTTATCCTTAAGAGCTTTGAGATCATAGTAAATGTTACAGTTCAGTATAATTCACTGTAAAAGAGTATAATCTAAAGGGGCAGAATGTAGCCTACATTTATTATACCATTAAAATTATAAGACACATTGTCATGCTAAAGCACAGAAGACAGGAAAATTGCTGACGACTAAAGGAGGAACAGATGTAGCGTGATTGGAGAACCTTCAGGAAAGATTGTAAAGAAATTTCAATATGCTACTGTTTGCACTTCTTAAAAGATCTAAAAGGTAGCAAAGTTCTTAAAGTTGCAGACATTCTTTAGCATAACCTCTGCTTTGTGCCTGGCAATCTAAAGGAACTTTATATATTCTGCTTCAAAAGAACATGTTTGGAGCCATATAAGAAAGTGGCTTTGGTATTTTAGGTTCACTCCGTGCAACTTGTCCTTCTCTGGTGGCATTTTGCAGTGTGCTGCTCACCTTCCTTATCTAATGGCCTCACTAGGATTTGGAGGAGCTTCACATGCTTTGAGGGCACCCACAATTTGAAGCCATTGCTCGAGCAAGGCTTGAAGGCTGACAGTTTTGTTTAGAGAGTGGGCAGGCAGAGCTGTGTAATGAGGCGCACGTAAGGCCAGCCCTCGCTGCTTGGCAAAGCCAGCGTCGTTCTGAGCACCAAACTCACCTCACCAGACAGGAGGGCAGAAATGAGCTTTTGAACTTCCTAGTGGTTATGGTAAAAGCTCCACATGTTCAGCACTCTGAATCTTCAAAGCATCTTCGAACCGCATTTATTAGATGAAAAATAGCTGTTAGCTCAAAATGAATTCTGTGAATTGAGTAATCACAGAGATTTTAGGGCTTGAATCATAGGTTAGGACTGTGATTATTTTAACATTGTTTTAGCTTAGAAAGGTGCTAAGAATTTAAGATGGAATAAGAGTGGAAGATGGAAGAATAAGATGGAAGTACATGTTTATATAGTCCATGGCAATCTTGGTAGAGGTCTCTGAGCTTGCCTTTCTTAAAGCTGTGAAACAGATTAACATACACAAAGTATGGTACTAATGTGGTTACTTTCCTCCCTGTGTTATAATGGAAAGACTAGGTTTGTATGTCAAAATACTGTTGATTTTAGAACTCTCCTGGCTCTGTGCATGGGTGTAAAGCTCTGTCTTGGTAATTAGGTTAGTTGAAATGTAGCAAAGTTGTATGTCCGAAAAAGAGTAAAGAGGAAACAGTGGGGAAGGAGTCAGGAAAGAACAGTTATTAACTGCCTGACTGTAGAAGGCTTGGAAGTAAAATTTCAGTTACAGCTGTGTCATTCCTCATCAATCTTTAGAATACCTTCAAAGTTGAAAGATACTGCATTTTTATACATGGATCAGATGTCTTCAGCAAATCAGTGGGAGCTGAGATTGCTCTGCAAATCCAAGTTGTATCAGGAGGAGTTGGGCACTTGGCAGCAGTTGCCAAGTGAGTAAGATGGAGCAGGCATGAAAGCACAGGAGTTTCTGTTTCTCAGCAGGATTTTCAGCAAGGTAAAATGCATTTGTAGATGCAGTGGAATTTTTGGAGTGTTCAGCACTGCACAATGATCAGCCTTGTTTGCTATGTTGAATATTTAATGGCTTTCTGTCCTCCAAACTTCTCAGGGGGATCTGGTCAGACAAAAGGTTCACCACACCTACAGTGTCATGTGAGTTTGGGATTTTTGTTCATGATCAGTTTGAGGAATTGATGCCCATACAAGATCCCTGCTGGCATTGTAGATATCTTCTTAAATATGATGCAAATACACACAGCTTCACTATTTGTAGCTTAGGAGTGTTTTTCAAATTTGACTTACTAATTTTACATTTTACTTAAATTTGTTAGAGGAATTTGTTTTGAATAAGAACTAATTTTTTTATTGCATTAAAAGCAGTAATTTAGCATGGAAGAGACTCTATTGGTGAGGTTCTTTTGTGAGATGCCTACAACTTTGGGTGTTTTATCAGTCCAAAACCATTCATTTTAACTCTTGACAAGTAGCTTTTTTTTTTTTTTTAAAGTCTATTTCCTGGGTTCCTTCAGGGGAAATACAAGGCCTTGCTAATATCAGCTGTTTGTTTCTCTAGGGGGAAAGGAGGGAAGACATGGGAGAAAAGAATAGTATTGAAGAAAAGTAAGTTTATTCTTTCTACACATACTAAAGAAATAATCACAAGCACACATCCTTAGAAAGATATATTAATCATTGTACATAAAGTCCAGAAAGGGAGAAGTTTTACATCGCTGTGTACACTGAAATTCAGATTCCTTTGTTTTGGAAGCTTTCCAGTATATTAAATATTTGCATGGATAATGACAGTGTGAGCACCATCCTCTGATGTCACACACACTGACAAAGAGTGGGGAGTACTTTACAGTTTAAGCCAGATGCATATGGCAAAGAATTTGCAGCTATATGCTGCTCTATATGAGTGAATATCCTATTTCCAGAGGTAATGCTCAATTAAAGATAGTAATGACTATCTGGAATTACTGAACAGGAGCCCTCTTCTTCACCAGGCAACGTTTAAGCCCTGTTGCTGCAGAGAGCTGGCAAGAGAGAGAGAGGCTGAGGGTGAGAGCTCAGTGGAGGGTTAGGACTGAAGATTGCTTTGCACCAGAGCAGCTTCTTCAGCAGTACTTTGTGTGGAAAGACTCAGTCATTTCCACCCAAAGCAATGAAATAAAAAGCTCAGTCAGCCATTTCAGCTTGAGATACCCCGCCCTCCGAAACAAATATTAAAAAGAAAATGTAGGTCTTGGCTCATGCATATCCCACTAATTTCCACTGATGAAGTTGATGCTTGTAATTGGGGTCTAGACAGACTGTATTTTGCAAAATATAAGTATCTTTTTTTAAATTTCTGTAGAGAGAGTTACAAGATTTATGTAATCTCTTTGATATTATATTTAACCCAATAACAGCTTGAAAAGGAGTCTGATTAGATTACCTTTGTCCTAGATTCAGTTTTAATATCTAATGTTTAAATGGAGGGGGGATTGATCTTTATTCTTAATAATTTGTGCAGCCTCAAAGCACAGTGGTTTCTAGTTGTGTGCTGCCTTTCCCACTGGGGGATGCAAACAAAAGAACAATAATTTCAGACTCCTCCTTCAGTTTCCAAGAGAACCTTAGCTGCTCAGGGATAGCTTTGAATTTTAAAAGCATCTTTCTTCCAAATTATGTATTGATTGCACACAAAATAGCAGTGCTCTAATATGCAATTTAAAACAAATGCATGATGGTGCTCATTTGTTTTTAATGCTGCTTTTTCCAGCAGAAAAACAAAAAGAGGATTGTATTCCCATAAACCAGTCTTGCAAAATCCTTACAAACATTTATTAGTCTAGACACAAAATATTCTCACACAGCCTCAGCTTGATGATGACCAAAAAAAAAAAAAGCAAGCTAATATTGTACTTGGCTGTCAAAAAAGGAAAAGAAGGAAAAAAGGAAAAAGCTTGCCCCAGGCTAGTGAACCAGTAACATTTTGCTGGGGCTGCTTACAACAACAGATGCATCTTATTCCCGTGGGTTTCCAGGCCTGCCTATTTTCTATGCTAAACTTGGACACTCTTACCAACATTCTCTTTGAGTACCACACCCCAGCTGTATGTCCTGGGCTCCTCTGATTTGGTTGATTTAATAATGATGCCAGACATGTTCATCTTACCTCTCCTGACCAGTCTTTGTATTTCCCTGTCTCCCCCAGAAATCATTTAACTAATGCCTCAATTCAAAACCACTCCTAATATACAGAACCCCGAATAATGGAAGTGATTTCATCATAGCTGGAATCTGAACGTAGGGAACCCTGATATAAATGATTTCTCCTAATCTTGAGTTGAATTTATGCTTTCTATAACTTTTGTAAATGCAAGTGATTCTCATTATTTGATATTGTGGTAGTTTGCAAAGGTTTTTTTGTAAAGGGATAAATTATATCAGAGATTGTTATTTTATGTCAACATACACTCAGATTATTAATTTTTACTTCTGTCATTTTCCTAGAAAACAGTGAATTATGGATATCTTGTTTTTCAGTTAATGATTAGCTCCTGTTTTTCTAAATTTATGTCTAACTTATTTGATTAGAAATGGAAATTTAACTTGAAATGAACCTAAGTGGCATAACATGTCTGTGTTATTAAACTACTGTAAATATGTAGCATATCCAAGAGTATATTTATTTAAACATGATTTTTTTTTAACCTACTGATTTGTGAGACAAATTATGATACTTTTTTAATATTCCCAAGAGTAAATTTATTGTTTATATGATGATGTATCCACGTCTGTTAAAATTTTAGCCCTGGCAGAGTTTATCCTTAAGCCTGAATTGGAGCTCTTACACAGAAAAAAAGCCATCCTGTGTCACTGTTGGACACATAAAGACACACATGGACACACTTCTGAAGGGAAGGCTAAAAACTATTTATTAAAACATTTGACTCTAAATTTATAGTATTTCTACAGAGATCAGGGATTGGAGGAGAAGGCTGACACCTCTCCCATCCTGTTGCTCAAGACAACTGCCCATCAGTTGTTTTTTTACTCTAAAAGAAAGTATGTAAACAACCTCGTTTTAACATAAACATGTTTCTAATTATAACCTCTATATGTAAAAAAGAACTACAAACTATGAAAAACATCAAATTAAAAAATACATTAAAAAAACTAAAAAATCAGAGTAACAGTCCTGCTTTTTAAAGTTTGAGGCAGGAACTTCTGTCATTCAGGAAGTAATTTCTGCCTTCACTCACTGCAAATGTCTGCAAAGGGAATTTCTGTGTATAAGGTCAGTTGTTAACTGCCAATAATTCAATGTTTTCACTGAGAATTTCCAACTTAGTTAAGTAAAAAAGTAATGACATGAACTAAAACTATCTGTTATAATACTGATCTAATTTTAAGCCCTTTTATTCCATTAATAAAGACTTAGCTGTTTATAATTAGAACAGAACTTCCAACAGAAATTGGTACTCTTAATTATTATGTTTGCTTTAATATCAGTAAATAAGATAGGTGTTTCTTCTCTGAGGGAAGGTGTTCAGTGTGTTCTTGAAACATTAATGTAAATTAACAAAACCTTTCTCCTTAAAACTTGCAGTCTAAATAATAGGTGGTTTAAACATAATACCAATTCTTCTTTTCCTTCCCCCTCAACTGTCATGCTGTTTTGTGCTGTGTAATGTTTTTTAGGCTTTTTTGTTGCCTCTCACATGTGTTTTTATTGACACATACAGTATTCCTTTAAAAGTTTTACTGCTCATTCTCATTTAAATCAGTGAAAGTATGATTTTTACCCTAGGATATTTATGCAGCTTTAAGCTACCTGTATTTTTTAAAACAGAACTAATTAATTTTTCTTGTGGTATTTAAATCTAATGCAAAAAAGAAAAAAGCAGCTCCACAGCTATTAGAGTGTTTCAGTTAACTCCATATTTTCCACTTAAATCATGTTGTGCTAATTTTCCACCATTATACTTGAGAGACACAGAGTGAAAGAGGGCAGTCTGTTTTCAGTGGTCTGCTCTCTTACTTCCCTGCCAGGACTGAAGATCGAGGTTTGTGTTTCTCCTGCAGGAGTGACTCACATGACAGGCAGCTCCAGCAGAGCAGGGCAAAAGGTGCAGCCTCCAGCTTTCCTCAGCCCCTGGCTCCCAAACTGGGGATTGTCCTCTCCAGGGCCCTGAGCAGTGACGAGAGGGATCATGTGTCTGGCACAGAGTAAATCCCAGAGGTCAGGTTCACAGTCAAAGTTTAAGGCATTAGCCTGGGAAACAGTGGAACAGGGAACCAGCCTGGTGACAGACTCGTTGATTCTTTGCTGCTGCATTGAAGGCCTTTGTTCAGGTGAGCTGGGAGCAGCGTGGGCCTGCTGGGTGTCAGGACCAGCAGCGCCTGTGAAATGGTGTAACTGCAAACCTCCTGCTCCTGTGCCATGGGCCAAAATGCTTGTTCTGATCTGCTGACTCTTCAGGACTCTTCATTACCCCATGGTAACTTGAGTACACAGTCATCTCTCAGACTTCTGCAGTACTGTACTTCAGATTCATCTTTCCAATCCACACGTTGTACTTGAACGCCTCCATAGTCCCCTGTCTCTCACCTTTTTTGTCACTGGGCTGATAGGCAGTAAACAGTGTTTATCTACTCTGTGGATGAATGATGGGGGCATGGGGGTGGGGGGTGAGAGAATTGGTCTTGTCACACATAGAATAAGACGTTATCTTCCACAGAAATCAGCAGGAGTATCTGAGGAGTACAGTACAGTACTCAGCAGGGGCGTGGAGTCACGTCACTGTTGCAAATAAAAATGCTTTGCTTTTCACAAAGGTTAACTTGGTACACAGTGGTATTTTACAACTGAGGCCTGCAGAGAGTGTTTATGCAGGCAGCTTGGACTATCCTCTTTTTTCTTTGTTATATGCTCAAACATCTCAAAATCCTGAGGGGAAACAGTAAAGTAGAAGGGACTTTTGAAGATCGTCTAGTTCAGCCTCCTGCTCAGAGCAAAGTTACCTGTGATGGCAGGTAGGGTTGTTCAGGGTCTTACCAAGTTTTGAAAACTTTCAAGGATGGATATTCCTTAAAAATCCCAAGCAGATTTTTACAAACTCTCCAGACAACTGGTTACAATTCCTCGCCAGAGCTGAAGTGCTGTTGCTCCACCGTCGCTATGCCCCTAAACTCATCGTCAGCAGTCATAGAGTATATTGGTGTTGCAAGGAAAGACAAGCCTGAGGGAGCTTGATAGTCTCACCCTGGTCCTGGCAGTACTTTAGACTTTAGACTTTAGACCAAGTACTCTGAATACAGAGAGGGAACTTACATGTTGCATTTTGACTTGTGAATATGCTGTTCCATGACCAGCATTGTTTGGATCAGAGGATAGCATCATGGAGACTTCTATAAGATCAGCTGTACTTGCAACATGAACATAAAATTCTTCTGCATTTTTCTGCTATGTAGGAGTCTGCCAGTAGGGACCAGGTCAATTCTTTGTTGTGTCTGTTCCTTTGTGATTCAGTTTACAATTGCAAAGCTGTTATATGACACTGGAAACATTCTGGAGCACCTTAAAAAGAACCTTATAAAATATCAGATCTGAAGTCAGATTTTTTGCATCCGAAGTGGAGATGCAAATCACGTGCCATTAAACATAAAGGACTTTCTTTGCACTCTGCACTCCTTGGCCTTCTCACAAAGTGGAAGCAGACCTGCAAAGCTGGAGGAGGCTTTAAGAAGGACATGGGGTGGAAAACAAGCCGTTGGATCCAAGGCACACAGGAAATGTTCTGAGCAAGCACATTTGAGCAAAAGCTCATAGTGGACCAAGTGGTAGAGGAGATTCTAAAGAGCAGTTGAAACCTTGACAGTGTGCCTTATGGTCTTCACCCTGACAAGGGGTTACGTAGGTTCATGCAGTAGAACTGATCTTTTTTACTTTTCAGTTGACACCAAGTCCTTGCCATTTCCTCATTCATAAAACACTGGTTTGTACAAGCACTGTATTTATACATTTATTTCAAGTATTTTGGGACCTTTTACAATTTATTTAAATTATGGGTCTGTGTTCTGGTGTCTGCCAGTCTTTGTGCATGTTTGGAGCATGCAGCAGTGTGTATTAGTGTCACCTGGTCAGTTCACTCCAAGTATCCGTTTTCAGTTTCTTAAGATAGTTGAAATGATAATTTCTCATATTGTTTCTGTCTCGAGGCTGCTTTTATTCTCTGTTCATTGAGTTTTGGGGGAACATTAGTTGTTTCAAGAGTAAAATTAACAGAGTTAGGAGGGAAGCAAGGAGAGGAAGAGAGGCAACCTCGATGTAAAAGCCATATTATCCTTCTTTTTCTGAGCAGCTCTGTGCCTCAGGGATTTGACATAGGAACTTAAAATTTGTCAAGGATCTGGCCTTGAGGTCTGAGAAATGCATTCCACTGTTAAAAAAAGGCAGAATTATGAGTCATAATGTATTACTGCCTTTCTGTGTCCAAGGTAGAATTTGCAGGATGTTTTATCACCTGCTCTTGTTCATGCTTTTATGCCTGTTGTGCACATCTGTAGACTACTTTAAGCCACCTATATTTAATGGATTCTCCTTCTCTGTCTATCTAGGTTCTTGTATTGTTGTGCATCAGGGTAGTCCTTAACCTGCTGCTGCTCCTTGGGCTTCTGCAAATGCCACTGGCCTAGCAGAAGGTATAAAAGCATTGGGAGCTGTAAGCCCTGAGACCCAGTCCTACTTTTTAAGGGTAGAGTGCTACTAATACTCTTATTTGCTGTTGAGAAGTACCATTTTGAGTGGTGACAGCCAAATATTAATGAAAGCAGAAAGCAGCCAATGTGAAATCTGTTTTCCAGTGTGTCAAGGGCTCGTATGGTTCATCAGAATCAGTGGAGGAGGGAGAGGAGAGCGAGACAATCTGTGCTGGGCTGTGTCACCTCGAAATCGTGGGGGTTCCTGCTCAGCACCAGCGATGACTCGAGGATGAGCTGGGCTGTCTGGTGAGGAGACCATCTGTAGGACTGCAGCTTGGGTCTCTGGAGAAGCTGAGAGGTGTCGGGGAACATGAACTGCAGGAAGTCGAAGAAAGGTCTTGTGCTTGCAGCGCTGGACTAGGGCCTGGGAAAATAAATGCTTTTAGAAATTTTTCATCTGTAAGGAAAAAAACCAGAAAAGCAGAATGAGGTTGAAAGGAGCATTTTGTGAAGTCATATGTGTGCCAGATTGTTTCATTTTAAAGAAGGAAATCCCATCATAATAAAACCTTTTGTTTCGGTGTTTTAAGGAGAAACACTTTGATAAACAGTTTTTAAAATTAATAACTTCTTACTGTTCTGCTTTTTTTAAAGCCAACATGAAACATTCGGAGGGTTGAATTAAATGTTTATTCAATGCAGAATTAAAATTTCTCTTCATGTCAGTAATTTATTTATCCTTTTTGTTTTGTATGTAACAGCACAGCAATTAAAATAAAATAGAGCTGTAACTATGCAAAGAAAAAAAAAAAGTCCCCGACTCTGCTGCCATTTTATTTGGTATGATAAGCATTTACACAAGTCTGATACTCACTTTCAAAAATAGTCATGCAGAGATGTCTGACGTTAAAAGTACTGAGTGCTCACAGTTTGGACACTTCAGAGTCAATAAAATGAAGGTCTGCTTATGTGAGTGTAGCTGCCAAGGTGTGTGTGTCACACAGAAAATACCTGTCTGTGTGACTGAGGAGCAGAGACATGCACCGTTCATGCGGGGGGTACCTCTTGGTCTGTGCACCCCTGCTCTTTAAGGGCTGGAGATGTTTGGTCATTAGCTTTATATGATCAGATACAAAACCTGGTTATGGCTTTCTCTACGACAGCAGGGGCACAGGTTACTGTGCTCTCTGCAGAGGTACCTGGGGTATATTGTGCAATAGAGAAAGATATTGCAGGTCATTGAGCCATCGCTTCTGGCATGAGATTCTGACATTTGCTTTGATGGAACTGTTTGTTACCCATTAAAACCAGCACGGAGAGGAAGTAACTGAGAAAGTCCAGTCACATGTCCTGTGGCAGGCTCCCTTCAGCCTCTGCTGGGCTTTGTGTCAGCTTTCCAGTGCTCCATCACGGGGCTGGCTTTGGCACAGCCTGGAGCTCTGCATGGGCACTGCAGTAGCTTTGGTACTTGCCTCCCTCATTACCAGTCCTAATGCAGCAAGGACCCTAAGTGGGCCTTATCTTTGTAATACATGACGACTTCTGCTGAAATAAGTTTGACAAGTTTCACTTCCATGTTGGATTAGTACCAGACCTTATTTTAAAAGGGTAATCAAATGTGAATATTGCAGGTTTAGCAGAGATACAGCTTTATTTTGGAGTCATAAGGCTCTCTGATCTTTGTAGCTAATGAACAACTGAAGAAAATGGCACAGCAGCAAAGTCCTTCACCCTTCTCACTGAGAGGCAGCACAGATCAGTGTATTAGCCTACACTGAGCTCTGTAGAATAGTTTCTGACATAGATACATCTACTCTGAATAAATGGTACTAGAAGGAGGCTAAACAAAGGATTAACAACTGCATATTGTCGTAGGTTATAAGAAGGCAGCATTCTCTGTGTGAAGTCTTAGGCAACTTGTAATCTAGGTGGATTTAAAAGTCAGAAGCAGGTTCTATTGCTTCATCTTCTCCTGAGCCACTCTCTGCATATTCTTAAAATCACATGACATGGGGTTGGATTTTTTTTTTTTTTGGCATGCTTTTCCTGCACAGTGGATGGAAGTGTCATCCAGCAAGCAGGGAGCAATGCCTTTTCCCAAAGCATACACCCTGAGCACACAGTGAATGTTGTCCGTAAATTCATTTATTTTTATTGCTGCATCAGTTACTCCTCTTTGGGGGAAGGGAAGGAGGAAGTGAGTAAAAAAATTTTCTGGAAGCAGGTTCTTTCATGTGTGTCTTCTGTGGTCAACTCTATGTCTTTTCCTTCTCAAACTAATATCCAAATCTATAAAGACAACTTTGAATTTTGAATTCCACTCTGGAATGAATCTGTCTTAATACAATTCTAAATTAATTGGGATTGCTAAATGTTCATGTTTCTGAAGAACAGTGTCCTGAGAAATTGCTGAAAGATAAAATATAAGATTCTGGACTTTCAAAAAGTATGCCTGCACTTGCTGATTTATGTTCCTAGAAAAACATCTGTTTCATGGGCTGCTTTGCTAGGAATGTCAATTCTATGAAAATCTGAGGTGAAATTACAGAAGGGGATTGCAGTGTAAATAATTGAAAGTTTTTCTTCAGATTCCTTTATTAAAAAATGCTGCTTTTGACATAAAATAAACACCTGGGTAATTTAATTGCCATCCAATTGTGCAATACAATGGCAATATTCACAAGGAAGGATAAAACGAGAAAATCTTTCACAATATTTTGTCACATATTTGACCTTAAGGTGTGTAAGGGACAAGCAAAACCATTCTCTGAACCATTAGTGATGACTTTCAGGAATTCATGGAATATGAGGGAGGTCTCAGTGGCCTTGAGACAGGCAGGCACAAGACTGGGCACAAGACTGCCCAGTCTTAACCGAGGGAAGTGCTTGAACAGAGGAGAACACACAGTGAATCTCAGGTCACTTAAAGGGATCTTCATTCCCAGCTCAATACAGGAAGAACTTACTAAAAAACAGTCTAAGAACCTCGAGAATTGTAACAAGGTTCTTAGAAAGATGGATTTGGCAAAACAACACTTACTTCGTTTTTTGTTGGCATCATTGGCCTACTGGTACAGAATGTTGCAGCCCTTACTGAAGTTGAGCTATGTGGCAAGGTCCCACACACTGTTGTAAACAGAACAGGAGAGGTATTTTAGAGGAAATGAAGATTCCAAGGATGATGCATGATTGGTTGGATAAACTGCACAACTGTGAGTTTTCATAATCCCCTACTAAATTGAGAGAACGTCAAGCAGGGTGCTGCAGGTAGAATAAACACAATAGCTCCAGGGAGGAGGGAATGGAGATTTCTGTAAAGTCTGTAGAGGAAAGAAGGCTGGGGAGGGTTACAGGTATCTCACTTTGTGAGATTTTACTGAATGCTGTCGTAGCTCCTCATAGCCATGAATTAAACAGGGTTTTGACATCACAGCATCCTTTTAAAAACAACCCCCCATTTTACACAGTGTAGTCAGAAGAAGAGATGCAGCTTTCTTTTTCTGAGACCTTTTTGTTTGCATCAAAGAAACATGTTACTATCTTGGTAAGCAGAGGAGGGACACAATCTGCCTATGCCCCATAAGCAAAACTGAAGCACAGCAGAGATGTGGTAAAGATTTAGCTGAAAGCCTGTGGGTCTGCAGTTGCACATAGACCTGTTGGCTTACAGGCACTGTGAACACTTTTGGGTACACAAGGAGACTTGAAAAAAACATTTATTGATTTGTTGAACAGGTTTCCCATTTTGTTCCTTATCTCTAGCCTTGCCTTCAATACCACATGTCAGATCAAATGTTGCTTCACTTGTGCTCTGGGCCATCCCAGAATGGGACCCTTGGCAGGCACCTAAGGTCACTCAGACTGCCTTGTGTATAGATCCTATGTGCTGTGCTAGGGATGAAGCACTGCAGAGTACCACAGTCACCTCTCAAAATGCAACTTCAGTCAGCAAATCTAGCTGTTAAGTTGCTTTTTCAAATAGGCATTTCTGGCATTTCTGAAATTTTACTCAAAATCGCAGAAACATTAGGTAATACCACCCAGCTCTTCCCCAGAGCATTGCTCAACGTTGTCTTGGCAGTTGTCTTCCCTTTTGTCAAGAGCCCTCCAGCCTCACAGAGGAGCAGCACAGTTAATAATGCTCTACCTCGAGACACTGAGACAAATGAATCTATTTAGCTTTGCTTCATGGTTCTCTCACTGCAAAGAGAAATGAGGTGGCCTGCAATAGGTACTTTGTACATACATGAAAATAAATATCTTTTGCACTTCTGTGCTCAGTTTTACAGACTGCCATTATTAACTTGTGGAAGAAGGATATCTTTCTACTCCGGTACCATTAAATAATTGTCATCCTGGAATGGTGATTACCCAAGATTTATTGTGCATTTTCAGTGTCCTTAATGCCATGTAACCATATCCTTGTCATAAAAAGCATGTCATGTGAGACTCTGCACTTTGGATGTAGTCACAGATGTAGTGCAGAGGGTGACTGTTAAAAACATTTCAGGAGGAGATTTATGAAGCAGTAAAGTGACACACAGTTTCAAAAACAGAGCTTACAGAGCAGGACTGGGTGGCAACTACGGATGAACACTTGGTCTTTTGCCTAAAAAAAATGTGAAGCTAAGGCTTCTGCTTGGGATATCAGCCTTTAATGCTTTTTCTCTCTCTTACAGTTTAAACGATCTGTCATGTCTCTGTTCATGCATAGAGGCATGAAAACAGATTTTAGTTAATTGCCACACGCTAGCAATCAACTTTTATTGGTTTGGGATTGGTCTTCAGTTGGAGAATGACATTTGGGAAGCTAGGAAGAAGGGATGGCTGTCTTTTGTCTGTCAGAGTGCCTTAAAATGACATTGTTTTGCCTGTTTTCAGACATGGAAGAAAGGCCTTGCACATGATTGTGCTTGCATATATAATGCAATAGAAAAATACTCAACCTGCCTTTTCTGGGACACTTCACAGCCTCTGACATCAAAGACATGACAGAGCCAGTAGTGGAGATGTCATACTGAGCTCAAGTTAGTGATAGGAAGGACCTGAGCTCACAGAACAGTCAAGACAAGTTGTCATAGCTTAGGCAAAGCAGTCCAAGGGCAAGACTGGCCTCAGCACTGTGCCAAGAAAAAGGCTTCTGAAGCAAGGGAAACAGTCAGGAAGATACCTGTTTTACACCATTCTGCTTTTTAGGTCTGACACTGTAATAACATGGACTGGAACAAATCTCAGCGTGTAATAAGTGGATTTTGTCTTTCTTATCTTAGTTTCAACTGTCTTTTCTTGGAATGAGTCTGCTGGTTTCAGGGAATGAGCAGTCACACACTAAACCCCAAAGGACTGAATTACCTTAGACCATAATATGTAGCAAAATATAAGTTATTATTTAAATTCAACTAATTCCACTGTCTCTTCTTTACTACAGGTGGTGGATGTGGACTTTAAAACAGTGTGTCTCAACATCTCATCCTCAACTATTTTTAATCTGATTGCACTACGAAAGAAAAGCTGCTAATGGGATAAATGTTGAGACTTTACAAGAACTGACTTGAAGTACCGAAAGCCATTATTATTATTTTTATTATTATTGTTACTATTATTAATCAAGAAGAGCTTGAAGCTAAGTCTGTATCTGACCAGTCGTTATCATTTTCACAGTAACAGTCATGGCAAGTAAACGAAAATCAACAACACCCTGCATGGTCTTAGCCAATGAGCAGGATCCAGATCTAGAAATGGTGTCAGATTTGGAGGAAGGACCACCTGTGCTCACGCCAGCAGATAACCCTACAGCAGAGAGTGTAACAAGTGATGAGGATGTTCATGAGTATGTGGATTCAGACAATAAGAAAAACACAAATAAAGTAGAAGGTGGTTATGAGTGTAAATACTGTTCTTTTCAGACTCCAGATCTCAATATGTTTACTTTTCATGTGGATTCAGAACACCCCAACGTAGTATTAAATTCATCCTACGTTTGCTTAGAATGTAATTTCCTTACCAAAAGATATGATGCCCTCTCAGAACATAATTTGAAGCACCACCCCGGAGAGGAGAATTTTAAATTGACTATGGTGAAACGTAATAACCAGACAATCTTTGAACAGACAGTAAATGATCTCACTTTTGATGGGAGTTTTGTTAGAGAAGAAAATGCTGGACAGGCTGACTCTTCTGAGGTCCCCTCATCAGGGATCTCCATTAGCAAAACTCCTATCATGAAAATGATGAAAAACAAAACCGAGGCTAAACGTATTGCTGTTTTCCACAATGTCGTTGATGACATTCCTGGTGAAGAAAAGGGAACTGAAAATGAGCCAAACTCTGAAGAAGTAGTAGAAAACCCCCCACCAGCAGCTTCTGAATCAAAACCAAGCCATTCAGTTGTTTGCAGTGCAGCAGATGTGGCTGGTGCAGTAGTGACCCCGGCACCCGTGCTTCAGCCTGGGGTGGCACAGGTTATAACAGCTGTTACAGCTCCACAGAACTCAAACCTGATTCCAAAAGTACTAATACCTGTAAATAGCATTCCAGCCTATAACACAGCTTTGGATAACAATCCTCTTTTGCTTAACACCTACAACAAATTCCCGTATCCAACCATGTCGGAAATCACTGTCCTTTCCTCTCAAGCTAAGTACACGGAAGAACAGATTAAAATATGGTTTTCTGCCCAGCGTCTGAAACACGGAGTGAGTTGGACGCCAGAGGAGGTGGAGGAAGCAAGGAGGAAACAATTTAATGGCACAGTGCATACTGTGCCACAGACAATTACCGTTATTCCAGCACACATTTCGGCCGCTAGCAATGGTTTACCTTCAATTTTACAGACATGCCAAATAGTTGGTCAGCCAGGACTTGTTCTCACTCAAGTTGCAGGTACAAATACGTTACCAGTAACAGCCCCAATAGCTTTGACTGTAGCAGGAGTCCCAAACCAAACACAGTTACAGAAGAGTCAGATTCACAGTGGTCAGCCTATTGCAGAAACCAAACAAGTAGCTGCCATTCCAGGCCCTCAGCCTATCAAAAATGAATCCACACTGATGAATCCTGACTCCTTTGGCATCCGAGCAAAAAAAACTAAGGAACAACTGGCAGAATTGAAAGTCAGCTACCTTAAAAACCAGTTTCCTCAAGACTCAGAAATTGTTAGACTTATGAAAATAACAGGCCTCACTAAAGGAGAGATCAAGAAGTGGTTCAGTGATACACGCTACAATCAGAGAAACTCAAAGAATAATCATGGGATTCATCTCAACAGTGATTCATGTGCCACCATTGTTATTGATTCAAGTGATGAAATGAATGAATCTCCAACAGGAGTCACTCCACAAAGCAAGTCATCTTGGGGTACTTTTCCTGATTTCACCCCACAGAAATTAAAAGAGAAGACTTCTGAACAGCTTCAAGTCCTCCAAGCAAGTTTTCTCAATAACCCTGTCCTTACTGAGGAAGAGATGAATAGGTTAAGAGCCCAAACAAAACTGACCAGGAGAGAGATTGATGCCTGGTTTACAGAAAAAAGGAAATCAAATGTCTTGAAGGAAGAGGGAGCTGACATGAATGAAAGCAATGCTGGCAGCTCAAAAGAGGAGTCTGGAGAAACATCTGTGGGAGATGGAGCAGCAGGAACAAAATCAGGGTGTTCCACTTCAAGCAAAATAGGCAAAAAATCACCAGAGCAGTTGCACATGCTCAAAAGTTCCTTTGTCCGTACTCAGTGGCCATCTCCACAAGAATACAACAAGCTGGCAGAAGAAACTGGGCTTCCAAGATCAGAAATTGTGAGCTGGTTTGGAGATACTCGCTATGCCTGGAAAAATGGTGGATTGAAATGGTATTACTATTACCAGAGTGCCAATGCAAACAGTCTGAATGGCCAAGGCTTTGCAAGGAAGAGAGGGAGAGGAAGACCTAAAGGGAGGGGGAGAGGCAGGCCTCGGGGGAGGCCTCGGGGAAGCAAGAGGTTAAATTGCTGGGACAGAGGTGTGTCTGTCATAAAATTTAAAACTGGAACAGCAATCCTGAAGGACTATTATATGAAGCACAAATTCCTTAATGAGCAAGACCTGGATGAACTGGTAGCCAAATCTCACATGGGATATGAGCAAGTCAGAGAATGGTTTGCAGAAAGGCAAAGAAGATTAGAACTTGGAATAGAGCTGTTTGATGAGAATGAGGAGGAAGATGAAATGCTGGATGATCAGGAGGATGAGGAAGAAACAGATGATAGTGATACTTGGGAACCCCCCAGACATGTTAAACGTAAACTTTCAAAAACAGACTGATGTACAATTTGGGGGCCAAAAACCTATGAATTAGGTTTGATGTTATGGTGAAGAGCCAAAAGATTTTTCATGGCCTTCAGTTTAGCAAGCAGCTGCTTAGCATCTTCTTCTACCTAAGAGTTCATGGGCAAGATGCTACCTGTGCAGGCAAGAACTGTTTGCTTTGTTGCTACAAGAGATGAACATCCTCAGGCCTGGCCTGGGACAGGGGGTTACAAATCAGATCAAGTTCAGCTCCTCCTTTTCCACACTACCGATGGGAAGGTTCATGTTCATCATACACATGACTGCTTCTCAATATTTAATTGCCTTATGTTGTTTAATTCCAAAAAAACACAGACACTTTTTTTGTCGTTGCTGTAAGAGAACATTGCCTGCTCATGAAGGAGGAAAACACATTAGATGTCTTTTTGCAAACATCACTTCATCTGAAAGGTTTCAAGGCCTGGGTTTATTAAGGAAAGCATTGAAAACAAAAGAGAAGGGCAAAAGTGTGACAAAAGGAACCAATGAACCTAGGGGTGAGGATTGATCGGTTTAAGAAAATAAGGTGATACCTGCACCTTCTGCATATCTTCAGAGTGTTTTGGGTTTACAGAACTTGGACTGAAATGTTCCTTGTTGATAATTACAAGCTAACTGAATGAGTCTGATGCTAGAAGATGCTTTTTGTTACAGCTAATCAGTGTATCCCACATCAGTCTAATTTAAATACCTGACAGACTTGATGCAGTTAATAGTAACACTATTGTCTACCTTGTACGTTCTTTCCTTTGTTGGAAATGGTAAAAGTATCTATATTTTTAGCAAAAAAGAGTAATTTCTTGAAATCTGACACTGAATTTTAAGGTTAACGTAAGACAAAAACTGCCTAAAAGTTGTTAAGAGTTGCTTAGGGGTTTGTAAGATTACACAGATACAGAGATTGAAAAGCATCTTTTGGTGCTAGTAAGAAAGGTTTTCAAGTAACTTGTGGCAATGCCGTGCTGTTTAATTCACAAACAAAATGAAGTTATATGGCTTTTAGATGCTTAGTAATTACAAACACATTAGTGTTGAGTTGTTCTTCAGTGATAGCCCAGTCAAGTGATTTGTGTGCAGGTTTAACTGTAAAACATCCTAATTGAACTCATCACTGTGCTGATTGCTCCTAAGACTGCTGGGTGAACACACTTCTTTCTGGAGGTGGTTTGATTTACCTGAACTGAACTCCAGAAGTAGTTTAATCTGATATAAAACATTCCTATCTCAAATAAGTGTATATAAAATAGAAAAAAAAAAAAAGCTATTTGGTCTCAATACTGTGAAGTCATACTGCAGTTTGAATTAGCAACTTAAAACAATGGGCCAAATTCACACAAATTAGTTTAGGCAGATGTTTGGCATCCTAGGGAATTGGTACCCTGAGAAAGAGTAGTTTGTATTCTTGCTACTGCCAGCCTGCATTTTTAGAGATAAGTTACTTTATATTTAGATGTCAAAAGTTGGTGATGAATTGGTGCTGCTGTCACCAGCATTGTCTGCTTTTATATTGGCACTAATGGAATGGATACTAGCAATCTCCTTTTGCACATCTGTCAGCATCTTCTCTGTAGGCTTCTGCATCTGATGACTAACAAGGACAGATTAGTGCAGAGAAAATGGGACCCAATGTCTCCCCATCTCCAAGAACCTATTCTAGAATTTTAGAATTAGTCTTTCTCCTGGACTGTGATAACTGTGAAAAAAACAAGAAAGCCCTTTTAGTCATGATTTTCTGAAGCCGAGGAGTCCATGTTAGATCTAGTTTTCATATCTGATTGGGGGTGAAGCCCAGGTTAATGTAAAAAAGGGAATAGTGTCTGACAAAAAATATTGTTAACCTTCCAGACCTTCCTCTCTGGACTCTTGTAGCTGCCCTTCTGCTTACAGATTGAGTAAGCTGCCTGAGCTGCAGGAGAATATTTCATATGAAAGCCTTTTACTGGGCAACCTCTTCTGACTGTTTTAAGATTATTGGAGAGAAAAGAGCAGTAGCCTATGGTATATGTCATGAATTTGATGACAGAACTATTCCCTGGCTTCCAAGGCTCAAGCTGGTGAGACACAAAGGGGCTGGCATAGCTGGAGAGAAATAGCCAAGAATCCCTCAGTTTAACTTTGGAGCGGGGAAGAAGCAAACCCATGTTGTCAGCATATTTCATGGGAGTGTTTATGACTCTGCATGTGAGGTGGTACAAGAGAGGTCAGGATCTGGCCTTTTCAGCATGGGGCTGGGAGGTAATAATGTGGATCATAGTAACAGTGTGCTCTTGCCAGCAGATGCAAGAAAGACTCATGCTAGCTTCAAGCTCTGTTGGGAATACAGGGTCAAAAATCTATGCTTGCTGAGTAGGAAAGAACAAAGCTAGAAGGAAAAGATGCTATTTTTAACTTTCCAAAAATATTAAACCAAATCCTTGGGAATATGCCTCTAGCTAGCAAAATCTGGAGTTGCCTTAATCCTTGAAGCTCACCTAGAATTAATTTTCTTTAAAAAAAAGCCCAAAAACCCAAAACAACCAAGCAGCCTGTCCAAACAAATATCTCCATTTTTTTAGCAGAGACTTGCTTAGGTTAACTGTGAATCCTGTCTTTAAAAAATGGGGAAAAATACAAAGATCCAAGTTAATTATGTGATTAAACTGGGATATTTTCCACTTTGGCAATGTTCTATTAAATAACACTCAGCTACAATGGTAGGCCTTAGCACATCTGGTCTGAAAAACACAGGAAGAGGAAATACATTGTTTATCAGACTAAATATAGTTGGATTGGAGGTCTTCTTTCAGTAGAATGGTCAGAGACAGTGGCTGATGCATGCATACTGGGCCAGATTTTCAATTGATGTAAATATTAGAGTTCTCTGTATTCCACTGGTTATACCAGTATTTACAGCCCAATGAAAAAATTATCTCTTTGCAGAACATGACATTTAAATTAAGCCATGTGCTGTGGATTGGCTAATGAGAGGTGCAGAGTCTACTCGTAGCATGTTGGGTTACGTGCACATTTTAAGCCTTTCAGTTGTGCCAAGGATGAGGAAAATCTGGGTGGGTTCAGCCTGAAGACAGAAGTTGTATGCATTCATTATTGCCCATAGTCTGACTGTTATTTCTGTATGAAATTATTAATTACCAGTCTGGTTCATGTTTACTGCATGTGTATATTTGCACTGCATACTGGGAGAGAGGCAAACTCCTTCCAGAGGCCTCCCACATCAGGACTGACAGGGGAAGCATTGGAAAGTGCTGTGGTCAGTTGTATCTCTGATTTGTGGTCATGGATAGTGGGAACTCAAAGCTACTGGTAACAGTGGTTTAGCCCAGATTCATCTCAGCCACCCTTAGGCTGCTGTGGGCACTGTACAGTCACCGAGAGAAACAGAAATGGCCTGCTGGGTGGAAAGGATCTGGTAGCTTCTCATTCTACCAGTCACATCCAGGGGACTCCCTCAACTTAAGCACATCAGCAAGTGTCTTAATATATTATGATTCCGAGCACCTCTGTGCTCATCAGCAGTGCACCCCTGCAAGCCTGGCTCCCTCTTAGAGTTTATGTACACCTGAAAGGTGTTTTGGAAGCCATTTGGACTGAGTTATACTGGCAATGGGAAAGGAAGGGGAAACAAAATACATCTGCCCAGGAGTAAATGAGTGTCTGTGTGACTTTCTTGATTTTCCTCCATGGTAAGGACTGTGTCTAGATAACCTGTGGTTTTTTTCTATATTTCTGTAGAGCTTCACCTCTTAGGTTTGAGCTCGTTATGAGCCAGGCTTCAGTGTTGTCACTGACACTGAGATGAGGAAACTCAGATCTTGCTTAGATCTTACCTCTGCGTGGCTGCTTTCTCAGTCTTCATTGGGACCATTACATCAGAATTCAGTTGTGAGCATGAGTTCCTTTAGAGCTAAGCTAGTGCATTTCTCTTCATCTGCTGTTTCTGCCAGGACTACCTGCTCTCATGTTGCCAGTTGTGCTGTCTCCGGAATTCAGCTGAAGAGAGAATACAGATAATCCTGTGCCAGAATGGAGAGGGAAAAGAGCTAAAAGACAGAAAGCAGTGTTACAACCAGGGATGACATCCACCATCACAGTATCATCCTGCTTCGTGGCATGTTTTGCCCTTGCTTTCAAGTGCAGTGAAGGAGCACAGTTCCATCTTAAACAGTGCTGTCTTCCCAGTATCACCTCTCAATGACCCTGAAGTTAGTGTTGGAAAAGAAAGTCAAGCCTATATTCCCCTGGAGGTTTGAATGAACTAACAGTGCTGGCTTGGAAGAAGTGAACAGAAGGGAAAACGCAGAAGCTTGAAGGCTCTGACTTTTGCCTGCCCTGCAGAATTTACTTTTCTAGAAGTTGATAAGCAAAACAAGTTTAACTTCTTCTGTTCTGACAGAAAGAGTAAATTTTTACAGTCACTCCTTTTTAGCACATAGAAATCTTTGTTTGAAAGCAAAGAGGAGGAAAGATACCTAGTACCTGATTCTTAGAATTTAGTGTATTCAGATAATAGTAAATGAGGCCATGCCCTTGTTTAACCTTGTCTGGTACTGCTTTTTCATTACATTTCATTACTGACTGTAACTTTGATTATTGGGAAAATCATGCAATGTCCACACATGACATGAGATAATTTTCTAATGGATGGCTTGCTCACCTTGAACAAAAGCAGATTTTCTTTTGCTCTCCAAGAAATGCTTGAGGCAGGCAAATGCACTCCCTTCCCCTCTACAGAGCAAAGAAAGGATTTCTGGATCCCATACAAAGTGATTCATGGCTGTACGTGGTCCCTGTAGGTCAGAAAGCCCAAAGATGCAGACATTCTCCTCCTCCGTTTTCCTCTGAAATGAGAGCACAGCAGTAACTCTGGCAGCTGATCTCTGGCTGCTCAGGAACCAGGCTGTGCTTTAAGGTGGGCAGCGTTTTCCCTTTTGCACTTAACGGAGTACTGTGTATTCAGGCTGGATGTCAGTATTTGCTTCTGTAAATATGGTAGTACCGATTTGTGTCCTCCACCTGAGTCCAATACCTGTCTATATTCATATCTCCCAAGGAGAGAAGATAATCTTTAAGCTTCTGTAGTGTTAAATGTCCCTTCCCTAACCTGAAGGCACAAAAGTAGAGTGCAATGAAATATAGCTATGTTCTTTAATTTATTTTTTTCTTTGAAGACAATTTTGCTTGCTTTCAGTAGTAATAGAGAAGTAGTATCAATGACCAGACAACAGTAAAACTTTTGAGAGTTGTTTATAATGCCTGGAATGATTGTGTAAAATAAAGATGGGAGAGGCTAGTAGAGGATTCAGTTCCCTACACTGAACAGTGCTGGGTTACATGTGTATTCTCCATCCAGTTTGTGATATTCTAGGATAAGTAGATTTACCAAGAAGCATGACACAGACTTAGCAGATGAAGTTACTTGAGGTTTGCTGATGTATTAAAATTCTGTAGGAAAATGTTCTGAAATAAGAATTCCAACAGAAAGTGAAAAATCCTTAATGGCTGCTAACACACAATAACTTGAATTTCTGCATTTTCCCCACTTCTAAAAAGGGATATTTTGAAGCGCAGGTGGGTTATAGCCAGTATTTCCAAGTTTAATGGTTGGAGTTCTTGGGGATTTTTCTCTTTCTGTGGTGAAGCGCATCTGCACCTTTTCAGTGAACAGTCATTGCAAAACCAGCTCACACAACATTATAAAATGTGGAGGGATAACTGAGCATCCTGTAGCACTTTTCATGAATTAAGGTGGGATTTGTCTGATGCATGTTGATGTCTGCACTGGAGCAAGACACTGTAGGTAGTCAGCACAGCAAAGAATGCAAACTTGCATGCCTGGAGTTGCTCTATGGAACTGCACCCCAGCTCCAGGTACTTAACTTACCCTGACTTGCAGGCAGCTGCTGACAGTGCAGACATCTGTCACAGAGAGAATCTGACTGGATTGCAGCACTGATCTTTTTGTTGTGGTTAGCAATGGTACTGACCTCTACTTCCAACTTGATGCTTGTTGGGAAATGAGGCCTTTGTTTTCTTCTTCTTTTATTTAGAGCAGGTAGCACTACAGCGGTGGATAAAGTAACTGATTCTTGGTTATAATACTGTGGCATAAAAATGCTTTGGGTTTTCTCAAGTATTTTAGAGATAAGGTTACTGTGTAAACATTGGACTGTGCATAACCTAGAATGTGTTAGGACACAAATATTTGTGTCCTGTTTGATGAAAGTATTTCCTTATGCTTATTCAATACTAGATACCTACCCTGAAACTGTCCCTAAAGAATCTGCTAGAATGACAGAAGTGGCAGATTTACATCTATGAAATGATCAACCACAAGAGCTCTGCTGTGATTTCAGAACGTTGCCCCCATCTTCCAGTTTCAGCTTACAAAAGTATTTCCAACCCTGCATAGTTAGCTATCTGCATGTATGCTTACAGTCTGTACAGAAATGCACTAAAATGAGTTGCCCTACCTGGGAAGGCTTTATATTGTATAGAAAATGTGGCACTAGGTACTGCTCTTCATGTGCACAGGAGAGTTAACAGGTGTCAGTCTCGTTTACAGAAATGATGGCGCTTTGCAATTTTCTATAATATATTGCAATATATTTAAATGTCCTGTTTGACATGTGAAATGAAATTAAGTTAATGCATTGTTATGTATTTGAAGTATGAGGAAGATGATTCACTAACGACCAGCAAGGTTTTTAGAAAGGTGTCCAGTATGTAGCTGTCTGTGTGATCTGTCTGGTGTACGTGATATTAAAGAAAGCAACAATACTGTCACTGTTTAGAATGAAGAGGTTCTTTTGAATGATGCAATAGCTTACAATGTCTTTCCTTTGTAGCTGCCCAGTGTGGTGAAGGGGAAGCAATTCTTGAAAAATTTCAAGATAACTGGTTAACTGTGAATGGGCCTAATCTTTCGTGAAACCAAGAAAATTTTTGGACACACACACAGGACTTGAATACTCAAAAGGATTGGAACTTAGTGTTGTGCCAAAGTTAAACTACTGCAGTTGGCAGTTCTGCACTGTAAATAGAAGACTGATTAAAAGACAGCTTGTAAAAAAAAAAAATTTCAAATTTTAATACAGTACGTTTTTATTCTGATACATGATGGAAACATTCTGTTTTAGACCTTTTTTGAAGAGGCTTCAGTGACCACTAGATTTTGTCCTCTTATATTTTGTTTGGCCTAATACTATATGTTTTAGTAAGATGGGCTTTATTGCCTGTGTTCTTTGATATGTGATTAAGCTTATAGCTTTGAGTGACCAAACATTTTACAGAGTAAAAGTTATTAGAAACAGTATAATGTAACTGATATTTCTGTGTCTTATTTATCAGGCTCTGCACAAACTTGGAAAGTTGTGCTGGACTTATACAACTCATATATGGGAACGCAGCATACTTCTGGATATTACAAACCTAAGCCTTTGTGGCTGTATGGATCTTGTCTTTGGATTTATTTTTGTTATTTTTTTGAGGCAAAGAAACGAATGGATGCTGCTGTAAAATATTTGTAATATTGCCATTATTTCTTTCTGTAGCAATTATTGCTTTTGCTTCAACAGATAAAGAAAATAAATCAGAGATAGAAAAATCCTAAAGACGCTGGTAGAAGAAAGAATCATGTGAGAACTTCTGAAAATAAACTTTGTACCAAAAATTTGAAAACAGAAATAATGGAATAAATGTCTCCTTACTGAGTGTGTGTGGTTTTAAGAGGTGGTGGGGAAACCAGGAATCATGTCTCTATGAAAATGTCACAAATCAGACCTTCTCAAACAGCATTTTCCCTGTTACACAAAACAGAATTTCACCGGTTCCTCAGATACATTGAATTTGCAGAACTGACTTGGCTGAGCAGCCAGTGTGAGGTCAGCCTCACGGGTGGGTCAGTCCAGCTGCCTGCTGCTGAACTGCTCTGCCGTGTCAGCAGCCATGGGGCTCCACGGGATTTTCTCCTTACGGCAGCTGCTTTTTATTACGGCATTTAAAATACTCAGGGTGGGAAGAGTAGGGGTGATTAGGAACCACCTCCTTCCTGACGGCCCTGTCTTGGACAGGCTGCTTTAACGTGTCTTTCCCTGGGGAGAGAAGGGTCTGGGGAAAGAGCTGCGGTTGTGCTCTGCCCTTCTCCCGTGAGCCCAGCCTGCTTGTGAGACTCATCACACCCGTCTGTTCCAGCTGTTGAGCTGCAACTGGAGGAACTTGAGCCTGAGATTTTCTTGCAGGACCTGTATCCCTAGCAAAGAAAAAGATGTTTAAAGCTAGGGAGTCGTTCCTCTGCTGTAGCTAATGTTAGTCTGGAAAATGACATCTCCAGCTGAAGTAGTGACTTAAGCACAGGACTGGAGATGAGCACAAGTCGTCACTACAGCTTGGTGTTTGGCCAAATAGTTTTACTTGGTTGGGTAAAAAAAAAGAAGGTTTTTTCAAGAATCCATCAACAAATGATGGATTAGTTAAAAGAAGCACTGGATTATGCATGCAGTCACCTTTTCTTTAAAGTACCATTTTTGTTTACAATGTTATCAGCGATTCCAAAATGCTGCAATTCAGTAGATATTTTCACAGGAGATCAGCTGGACTTGTGGGTTGTTTCCACTTTCCCAGCCCCTTCTTCCTAGCGTCTTTCATCTTGTATTTGTTTTCATAACAATACTGTCAAGTACTATTTTTGCAAATTTAAAATACCAAGCCACTTTGTGTACTGCCTTTTTTTCCTCTGTATGCCAGAAAGTCCCCCCTATAAATTGTTCCCTGTGGGCTTGGTGTTGCTTTGAAATCTTGCTGGTGGCGGTCTCTGCTCTCAGATAGATGGTAGTTTCTAACATTTCTGGTGGTTAAATGACTTGTTACACTTCAAATACTGTAAAATGAAATATTTGAATATGTTTCTACTGCTGTTATATTGAACTACTAGCATTGTGACTGATTTCTCTCCCGTGTGTGTTTCTTTACAGGTCAGTGCTGAGCTGATCTTCATTGCCTTAAAATAGCTGATTGAAGAAAGAAAAGATGGAAAAGGGAATGAAAGTGTGTGTCACACCTAGTTGATTTGTGTCTTTGGGTGAAAATAAAGGTCAGTGTTGGCAGTAATTCTCCTCTTAGTGATCTTCAGTTTTCCTAAATGAGAGCCAAAGAGGAAAAAACCATAACTTTAGTAAAGCCTGTCTTAAGGGACTAACAAGGAAGAGATCCCACAAAATAGCCTGTAATAATGTGGTGTTCTGAACCAGAGATGGTACAAATAATACTGCAATTGTAACTGCTCTCAGTTCTGGAGTTTCCAGCAGCTGGTCAGAGCCTACAAATGAAGTCCAGCTACAAGAATTTCTGTGTAAGTATCACACCTGGCACCCACAACATGCAGAACTGAAGCCCCACACATGCCCTGTTACAGGAGGGGTTCATCATATTTCCTAGAGATACCACAAAGTTAAAAACTGCACCAGTTATGAATGTTTTACAGTTCTCTTTGCTCTAAATGTGTTTCACGTGCAATTGTTGGGGGAAGGGAGCAGTTGTGAGTAAAGTCCATTCTGGATTTCTGCCTTTTGTTTGCATGTGTTCATTGAGGGTGCTTTCCCTCTGCTCTGACTCAGACTTTCTTCAGGCACTGCTACTTGTATAAGGTGATAAGAAGACATAGAAGCTAAATTTAATAGCAGTTTCCACTAGTCCTCTCCAGCAGTGCAAAAGCTCTATGGGAAACGAGGCACTGCAGAATCAAGTTTGGTTGTTTCCCATGTGGAGGCAGCCTGCATATGGAAAAACAGAGCAAGGCCTGAACAAACCTGTGAGTTGTGAGGGTCACTGAAGGGCAGGCCAGAAGCCCTGGGTGTATTTCTTCAGTGTAGCTTAGTTTTTTCTATTTCATTTGATTTGGTTGTCTTTGTTCCTGCTAGACAGCGATGTCACAGTAAGTCAGTTCAGTTTATTCAGTGTTACAAAAAAGGTCTTAAATGGTGTCCTGGAGAAGTTGCCACCAGTGTTTCTTGGTCCTGCCCAATCCTGGGAACTGCAGTAGGAAAGTGTTAACCTAGAGAAGTTTTGAATCTGCTGCGGGTTCGTTGTGGATCCACTCTGCAGCCTGGTTTCATCACAAGTAGCCAATAAGCAACAGCATAACAGTGGCCAGGGCAAATTAATGAGTTTTCAGGAAAACTGATAAAACTGAAAAATGAGTGTAAAAGGAGGCATACAAACCTCTCCATGCCCAACCCTGGGACTCTGTTGGTTGTTTTTCCAGTTAGAGCAGCAGATTGGAGATANTACAAAAAGAACCAAAATATGCACCGCAACAACCACCCTTTGCCATGACTTTTGTATTCACAGACCATCATGGTACAACCTCAGTGCTTGTACTACATGGCTGAGTGGGACAGTTCAGACATGTGATCACATCAGTACTGGAAATGTGTAAGCATACCTGGGAAGATCACTGCTTTAGGATTCTTTCTAGCACTCAATCACTTTCTTCCATCTTTCCAGAAAGCCTTTTTCCTCTCTTCTTTTCGACAGCTTTCTGGTCAAACACAAGGGTGTACTCATTCTGCTCATCATTTATCCTACTAGACAGAAAATAGTTGCAAAACCCATTAATAGCTGAACGCATCTGTGTGCAGTGCACCCTTTTGACAATAACAACTTTATTGGGTTTTGTGAGGCCTGAGGGGGATGGATTATGGCCTAGTTAATATGGCTTGCCAGGGGCTTGAAAGATTGCACTGTCTTAAGGTAGAGCAGGAAAATGCATCATCTTTTGGGGGGTGCATCTCCTCCTGTCTGTCCTAAGGACCCCTAAGAAGTTTTTGACATCTATTAACAACAAACAGTTCACTCTCTTGGATTTCCACAACGCACCCCTCACCTCCCCACTCAATTTTTGTTGTGTCTAACTAGAACTAAAACTTACAGTCATCATTTTAAGTTATGCTAGAGTTCATCTGAGCTCATCAGAGCTTTTTTTGTTTGCAGTTTGTAGTAGTGATAAACTCTATCTTCCCCAAACCATGAAATATTATTTGTATTACCCTGCCAGTGGTCATGGACAGTATTTCCTTATGTGTGACACAATGCAAAGAAGATGAAAGATGGTTTCTGCTGTAAAGAACTGTAAATAAAAGGCAAGAGACAAGGACACAGTGAGACAATGTCAGCAAATGAAGAGCTTCTCTTCTTTCATGAGTGTGTTTAGGGAAGAGCATATGACTATCCAACAAGAAAACTATCTTCCCTAAAGGTATGAATATTTCACCATGTCTGGAAGAATCTACATAACAATTCAGGAGCCACCCCATCCTTTGAGGAATGTTGCCTGTGGGCCTTGTTTGGCCTCTTCACTACAGGCAGCTCTCTTGCTTTGAGGAGAGCACTACTCTCTCTCCTGCTTTTTTCCAAAGGCAGCTGCTTTCCAGTGTATTTTAATAAAGCCATGTGAGCTGCATTATTCCTGGCCAATGTGTGTGGGAGTGCCTACCAAGATAGGGCCCTAGTTGCCAACTGAGGTTTCTTGTTTCTGCTGTGTGTGCTTGGTGGTCTCTGAAGCCTCTGTGGTGTGTCTGTGTGCTAGCATAAGAGTGGCTGGACTGTGGCTAGGACCCATGGAGGCTATCACAACACAAACAACATCAGTAATTAAAGAAACACTGGAGGAGGATTCTTCTGAATTAACTTTGCCCCAGAGTAGACAGGGAAATGAGGAGAAGAAGGGCGTTAGACAAACTCTGTCTTCCATGCTGCATTTTCTTTGCGTGGCCAGAAGGTTGAGACAGTAGACAGCGTGGAAAAACCCTTGCCTGTGACTGGAGTTGTGTTCACAACCTGGGCTGTCTCTGGGCTCACCCTGACTGCAAGATGAAGCACACTGGCCTCCCCCCACTTGCCTGCCCTGCTCACCCAGGGTGAAGCTGGGTCACAGCCCCTCACCGCCGTGACAAAGCACGCTCGTGTGAGCAGCCACAATGGCTTTGCTGATGCACAGGAACTCACTTGGAGGCCACTTTTATTGGTCCAGTGTTCATGTGCCGAGCTGGTGGCTGGCAGTGGAGTAAGACCTTGGCTGCCTTTAGGGAGAGATTCATCTACAGCTTCTTTTTATCCCTCAAGCTGCCTACACAGCGCAGCTGCAGCAGCACCGGCCCTTGTAGGGCTCGTGTATCTGAGCCCCCTCAAAGCTGCCTCTTCCAGGGATGATGTTTTCTCCTCTGTGAAGCCAAGGCTAACAGCATCAAGGCAAATCATGCCATGCAAACTCAGGCAAACAGCTTTACTTAAGTACAGCGAGAATTTGTATTCTGGCAGCTACACTGATGACTTGGATCTTGGGGGAGGAATTGAGCAAACCTCCAGTGCTGACAAAGCAGAGGGATTTCTTAAAGTTGCATTTTTTCATTTCTGTAACCAATATATGAGAAGCTTTTTAAATGTCTTGAAGGGAGGCAGGGGCAGGATAGAGCCAGGCAAAGAAATGGAGAGGCAATACTTTGCCCATGACTTACAACTGAAACCACAAGAGTCAGCTGCTAGGCCCCCTGTGTGGCACTCGGAATCCTGGCTCTCCTATCACTGATTTACCAGACAAAGGCATTCTCTGCATTGCAACACAAGAGCCTTTTGCAGACCACAGTGGTATCCTCAGAAGAAGTGATGGTGGAAACCCCAGCCCTGGAGGAGTCTGCAATCCAAGCTGGCAGCCAACCAGCTGCTGTGGGATTTGCCCGTGGGAATGCCTTGCTTTTTGTATTTTCCTTTGAGCTGTGGCCACATTTCACTTTTATTACTCATGTTTCTTTTTTTGGATTTTCTTCTTTTTGATTTGTGCTTATTTGTCGTTCTGGATGTTTGTGCCTTGTTCATCAGAGCGGTGTGTTGCACCATGACGTGCAGTCCTAGAGTAGGGGGAAAGGGAATGTGGAGCCCAGTGTATGTGAGGAGCACTACAGGTGCTGAAACTGTTCAGACACTTGTGAAAGCCTCCACAGCCTGACCCCTGTGTGCTTTGCCTGCCTTGGTCTGCAGGCAGGAGGAAGCCAGATGGTTTTGATGTGTGTATACAAGTGATGGTCCTCACCTACCTTAATGATACTTTTAACAGAAAGACTGAAGCATGTCAAGCAAACTCCTGGTTCTCTCAAGACTTAATTGCTGAACAGTTTCCTCTGTGCTGGAGGGCTTATTCGCAAAAAAGCAAGTTTACAAGAAAAAGAAACATCAATCGGCTTTTATTTTTCTGATCAAATCCAACTACCAAAGTTGAGTTTCTACCCTGGCATTTATGCCAAGTCATGCTACATCCAGTCACAGCTCTGCGGGTGTGGAAGACTATTTTAAGCACATACAAAGAAAAAAACCCTAAGAAAAGCAAACCACGTTACACATGTCTACTAGAAGGAAACCTTTAAAATCATCTGTAGAAGCACTGCTTTGGGCCTCAAAAGGTGTTCTGGTATGGACAAGTTCGTTAGTGCATTTTGCAGGCTAAGGAAGTACAAGGATGACTTTTCAGCTCACTTTCTCGAAACCTGAGTGGTGATTAGATGGGACAAAATGGACCTTCCTGGATGGACAGACTGGAGAGAGGAAACAGCACAGCAGTACCCTTAAAACACAGCACACTTTGCACAGTAGTACCACGAGGCAGGGCAGGCAGCCGGGGCATGTGGAGCTCTCAAGGAGCAGCCGGGTGCCCGAATCTTGACATCCTGGAGGAGGTCTAGGATCAGTCTTTGCTTTGTCGTGTCCCCGTTTCCCATAGCACAGTGTAGGGTGTTCTGGGAAAGCCTGAAATTTCACAGAATCACAGAATTTTTAGGGTTGGAAGGGACCTCTGGCGATCATCCAGTCCAACCCCCTGCCAAGGCAGGGTCACCTAGAGCAGGTTACGCATCTTCTGCTTTGAGACAGAACTGAAACCAAATGGAAAAGTTACCAAAACACATTCCCACTCACCCTATGCACAGTCACCAGGACGAGATGCTAACAAAACGCCTCCATAATTACGCAGTTAATTTATCAAGGCGCGGGACTCCGGTTCAGATCTCTTCTGGAAGCCCTTCCCTCTCGGAGAGCGGTGAGCGAACTCCTCCCCCGCGCGGAGCGGGGCCGGGCGGGAGCGGCCGCGGCGATGGAGCCGGCGCTGGGCCCCGAGTTCGAGGATTCCCTGTTCGCTCCGAGCCGGGAGCGGCGGGCGGGCGGCGGGGACGGGGCTCCGTGCGGCGCCAGGCACTGCGAGCCCCGGGTAGGAACCGGGGCGGCGGGAGGGCGGGCCGTGACGGTCTGTGTGTGCTCTGTGTGCCCAGTCTCTCTATGTGCTCCGTGTGCGCTCTGTGTGCCCACAGTCTCTGTGTGTGCTCTGTGTGTGCTTTGTGTGCCCGCAGTGCTCTCTGTGTGCGCTCTGTGTGCCCACAGTCTCTCTGTGTGCTCTGTGTGTGCTTCGTGTGCCCGCAGTGCTGTGTGCGCTCTGTGTGCCCGCAGTGCTCTGTGTGTGCNCGCTCTGTGTGCCCACAGTCTCTGTGTGTGCTCTGTGTGTGCTCCGTGTGCCCACAGTGCTGTGTGTGCTCTATGTGCCCACAGTCTCTCTGTGTGTGCTCTGTGTGCCCACAGTCTCTCTGTGTGTGCTCTGTGTGCCCACAGTCTCTCTGTGTGCCCACAGTGGTTCCACAGCGTGGCTGACAGCGGGGAAGGCGCCGGCGGGGTCACGGACATCAAGTTCCGGGCGGACTGGGCGTTCCGGCAGCGAGACTTCGAGGTATTTCCAGGGCGCTCGCAGGGGCCGGGGAAGTCGTGGGGACACGGGCTGGGCCGGCCCTGCAGTCCCCGGTGTGCTGCACCAGGGTGAGCGCACGCTGTGTACCGCGGCCTGCGGGTCTGGCGGCCGTGCCGCGGATAATCCCGCTCCTGGTTCGTGCTGAACGCGGGGCAGCCCCGGGCAGGGCAGGGCCGGGCAGGAGATCGGTGTTGTGCCACGATCCATCCGGGAGTCAGCCTGGAGCAAACTGGCAGGAACGCGGCGCTGCCCCGGAACTGATCCCAGGCAGGCGGGCGGATCGCAGCAGTTCAGCCGGGAGCGGAGCGGGTGTCTGTGGCCGCGGAAGTCGTGGTCAGAGTTTGGCACGGGTGTTTCTCGGCGCCTGGGGCTCACGCCGTGTCCCACAGAGGCTGTCAGATCGCTGTCACGCCCTGGCTGGGGTCACCTTTGCCGGAGCTCCCCCGCTGTCCGATGAGAGCTGTCGCGGCCGTCGGGCTCGGGCCCCTGGCGGGGCCTGTGCCGGGGCGGTGCCGCCGCCGCCGCTCCGGGGGCCGCTCGTTCCTTGGCCGTGCGCGAGTGCTGCCCGTGTCTGCTCCTGCCCGCCCTGCTCCCAGAGCCCACCGTGCGTCCTGAGCCGCGTTCCTCGTCACCGATGCACTCCCGCCCTTTGCAGTCCTAGTTGCAGGATCTCGTCTTTCGTTACCTTGTTTCCTTGTTGAAATCCGCATCTCCAGGCCTTGTTTCAGGTGTAGCAGCTTCTTCCAGCCTGTTGTTTGCGTTACAGGCTCCCTGATTTCAAAGCCCTCCAGCTGACTTCTGACTCTACTGCTTTCGCCTTGCCCCTTGGATTTGTAGATCTTTTTGTACCTCAGCTGGCACTCATCCTAGTGTTATTTCAGCAGCACTGCAGCCCTGTGTATACCTGACACATATTTTCTAGTCTCAGCTGAGATGCTCTGAAGGGATTCATAAAAAGGTGCTGATAGTAGTGCTGCCTCAGGCTGTGGTCAGGTGTAGCTGCTGACACCCAGGAACAACTTGGCTTTCTCCTTGCTGTGGTTCCCAATCAGGAGAGTAAAATACCTCCTCAGATCAGCTAAATAAAACAGACCATTGCTTCCTAACTCTTTTTTATTGCAGTGATTCATGTTAGAAATGTTTTCAGTTTTATTGCTAACCTAGATCATTGGTGGAACAAGAACAGAGCTTGATTGCACATGAAATTAGTGATTTGGAAGCATTGACCATAGAAAGGGGGCTGGAAATATGTAAATAGGGGTAGTAATGTCTTCCCTCATTGTCAGTTTTTTATTTCAGGATAGGCCACTTGATAAGAAATGTCAAGGACAGCAGTGATCTAAGCTGTGCCTGCTTTTAGGATATAGATGACTGTAGAATCTGCTTGGGATTCATGATGCCTGAACTTTGCCAGGTTATATCCCTTTGTCACATAACAAGGCAAACAGGGTTGTCCTCAACCCTCTGATCCATTTTCACCAGTGGCTGCTGCATGCACTGGGCAGAACAGAGCTCCCTCTTTTGCTTAAGAATGAATGTGAGCTCAGCATCAGGAAAGAAGAATATTTCAGCCATTTTGCTAGGAAGTATTTAGGGTATTTAGAAGCTCTTTCTGTTGGAACCATTAAAGTTTGCAAGGAATAATTAAATACTCATTTTGAGAGATGGGAGAATGAGCACTGCTCTTTAGTCTTCTCTCTGAGCACTTACACAAAAGGAGAGAAATCAATATTCCAGACTTAGCTTCACTGAATACTTAATTTAATGTATTTAAATGTTAATTGGAGTCCTGGTGAGTGCCCTGAGCATTAAGCTGCAGAAGTATTGCTCATTCTTGCCTTTTTCCTTCGCCCAATTAATATTTATTTCAAGTACATTAAAACCATCCTACAGGAACAATGGAGATTCGCCTTCCTTGTGGTATTCTCTGACTTACTGATTACTTGAGGTTCAAACCTTCCCATGGAGAATGTCATGGTTTTGAAACAAGGTCCCACAGATTTAGGATGAGCACTAGATCACTGAGCTGGGGGGAAGGATGCCTTGTGTCACCTATTACCCAGGTCAGCACATGATCCCTTCTGGATGCAGCATGGTGGGAGAGAGGTGGACAGAAGTGTGGTGAATCCTGCTTGGGCCTGAACATGAGTTAGAACTGAGGCTGCTCATCACCATCTAGACTTGGCTGTGTGGTTCTGGGGCCTTGTCTCTTGCTCACACAGGTAGTAGCTGAGTCTGGAGAAATGCAAATGTGGACCTCAGGTTCTGAATTCCCTTTGCGACTGTAGTCCTAAAGAAAACGTGCTGTCAGGCTTGCTTTTAAATGCAAATCTCTCCCTGTTTTGTTGGCTTTTCTTCCTGTCACACTCCTAGAAAGCCCTGTGTGAATACTCAGACTGCCTGCTGCTCTTACCTGCCAGCAACATTGCAATGAGACGGGATGTCCAGGAGGGCCAGGCTCGGTGTTTATCTCGCCTAGGGAGGCACAAGGAAGCTTTGGATATTGCAGAAAAGATGGTAAATAATGCAGTCTTTCTTTTAGGCTTTGAACATGAAAACATTGCCAGTAGTTCTTTTATATGGACCATTTTCTGGAAAAATAATTTTCATGTGTATAATCCTTCAGGATGTTCAGTGCTCAGAGTATTTGGTAAACAGAGGGTAACTGTCACTGCAGATATAATCACTCTTTAGAAACTGGAACACCCTGTACCACAATGAGCTCCCTGTGCAGGGAAACTGGTAGTCCTGGAAGGGACTAAATATCATGCTCTGCCAGGCAGAATTAATGCAATGTAATAGGAATTATAAGAAAGGGGATAAATGAGTGCTTAAATCTTTCCACTATACAAGTGACAGTTCAAAACTCCCTTTTCTTTCCATATACTTGCTGCCAAACTGCCACAGAGAAGAGTATCTCGCCACAAATTGAGTTTTTCCCATAAAAGAAAAAGGCCAGAGGCTCTGAAGTCTGCTAGAATATTATTGATGTTTTTTATTTTATATAAAAGCAATTTATGCTGCAAAGAGAGGCAGCTGTAGAACACTCTGAAGGCAAATAAACAAGTAACAGCATTTAGGGCTTTCTTGCCTCTCAGAGTGGGACAAGGCAGCTAGAGGGAATGCTGTCAGCTTGATTGTGCAAGATCTGTATCCCATTGTATCATTTTAAATTAAGAGCACCATTTCATACAGTTTAAAAATTACCTTGTGATACTGGTATGTCATTATTTACAGAGATATTTTCTTGGGCTCTGAAGGATGATTCTGTTCTACTCCTGTTTTTAATCTCTTATCTTCCGTTTCTAGAGAAACAGCGCTACTAACACAGATCACTTAACAACGGTTCTCAACCTGCAGCTTTCCATTTACCAGGGTCTGGAAAATAGAGAAAAAAAGATGATGTGTCTGCAGCAACTGATCTGCTTACATCCTTTCAATCCCTGGTTCTGGAAGTTACTTGCTGAAGCTTATATGAACCTTTTAGAGAATTTGTCTCCATTGGTCATTCCAGAAGCAAATCTAAATCAGTCTGAAGAGGTTTGTGTAAGTGGTAGCAGTTTCAAAACATCGACTTGCAGAGAGATTAATTTGCAGCCTCACAGATCAGAGGGCCAGAAAGAAGGTTCTTGGTTCAGCCTTGCTGCAGAAACAAAGGGGGAGAATGCAGTGACTTGTCCCAGCAGCCAAGTGGTGAAAGAATTCCTCTGCACTTCAGGAGAACTGGAACAGATGGACAAAGAGAAATGTGCAGACTCCAAGTCCTGGAAGCAGAACGTGTTAAAGAAAGTTGGGATTAAAGCATGTGCCTCGTTTATTAGAGCAAGGTAACTCTATGTTTTCTTGGAATAATGTTTTCTCAGTCAAAAACAATGTAAAGCATATTTACCCCACTTTTTGTTTTCAGTTTGCATTTTCAATTTAAATGTTTATTTCAGAGTTGGTGTCACTAACTTAGAAGCACCAAAGTACTGTTGCTTCAGATCTAAACAGCAAAATCTACTTAATGTGGTGGCTGTGAAGGGTCTGAATCTGAGTGGAAAGAGTAAACCAGTGTCACACACAGTTGAGAAATTTTTTAATGAGCTTATAATGTGAATCTTTTCAAGTAATTATATACAAAAGGGTCTGTTCTTCAACAAATGCTTCTGCTAGACCATTGCTGTTCCCTGGTCTGGTATTAAAGATGCAGTAGCAGAAGTGCCCCAAAGGGAAGGCACAGCCAGTCTTCCTTCTGCGACTGCCACCTGTCTTATTTGCTTGAAGCCTCATGCTTGAGTGAAAATGTATTTTATAATAATACCCCAATCTGCATAATGGATGAGGCTGGAAAATGAACTCTGTGACAACTGACTGACAGGGCTGCATTAAAATGTTCTTTCCTTTTCTCTTCCCTTTTCCTAAAACTCTTGCATACAGCAAAAATCCCCAAAACATAATCTTTCAAAGAGATAATTAGGAACTGGTTTTGTTAAAGTATCTTGGATGGTTTTCCCCTCTCTTTCCTCTCAGTAATATATCAGTCATTGAATGTTTTTAAAGGCATCTTATGAATGTCCAGAAATGTTTACAGAGAACACTTTTTAACTGCCCTGCTGGGGCAAGATTTAAGAAATGAAAAAAGGCCAAACAGTAGCTTTTAACTGTACTCAGACTAAGAGATGAAGACTTTAATTGCTACTTGGAAGAAGTTCATTGATTTAGTACTGATATTGAATACTGAAGGTACATTTATGTTAATAATTTGTGTTACTTGTTTCAGTGTGCATGGGTCAGAACTGAGACAGTTATAAATGTGGCATTATAAGTGTGGCATGATAAATGGTGGCATTTCCTTGCTTGGCTGCACAGTTTCACAGAGTGTTACTGTGGCTTATATTTGCAGATACACTTGTCCAGGATAAGCTTCTCCCCTGCCCAAGGCTTATGCAGGTTGTCTAATATTTTCAGGTCTGTTGGATTTTAAGTGGGATGTAGATGTTGTATAAATGTATGTGCAGGATAAATTGCACCTGGAAAAGGGATGATAGTATTGCTTTTTGTAGAAAATAAGGTTCTCTCTTAATGCATCATGAATAGTAGACTCTCATAGTTTTGAAAACAAAAATGGAGGTTTTTTTGCTTAATTTCATTGAAATTTCATTTTTTTTATACTATGTTGATGCAAATTTTGAAACAAAAATATTTCATAAATTAAAATACTTTCCATTTTCACTTGGAACTAACAAATTAATCTGTAAATTCTGTGAAGTTTTAACTGAGAAATTCAGATTTGTAAATTTTGATGTTTATAGGGTTCAAATGAAAGTTTTCATCTCAGATCTTGAGTCTCTTCCTTAAAAATGCACGCCATTATTATAACACCAGCTTCACTTAACTTCAGTAAATGGGATTAAAAAGTTTGTTGTTTTTCTTTTTGCATAAAGCCTGAATTAAACATATTTTCACTAACAACACTGCTAAGTTCCAATGGTCCCTTGGGTAAATAGTGTAGGATGATAGAATTCCAGGTTGGAAAGGACCTCAAGGGTCATCCTTTCTTGGCAAAAACATGATCTAGGCAAGATGGCCCAGCACTCAGTCTTGAGAATCTTAAAAATGCCCAACACTGGGAAATCCACAACTTTCTTGAGGAGAATATTCCAATGACTGATCTCATTGTAAAATACTTTGCTCTTGTGTCCAGCTGGAATCTCCCCAGAATTAACATTATACCTATTGTCCTTCATCTTTTCCATGTGGTTCCCTTATAAAGGGAGTCTCCATCTTCTTTGTAGCTGCCCTTTAAATACTGAAACATGGTGAGGAGGTCTCCCCTAAGCCTTCTTTTCTCAAGTCTGGACAAACCCAATTTCCTCAGCCTGTTCCCAAATGGCAGGCTTCCCAGGCCTTTGATCACCTTTGTGGCCCTTCTCTAGACTGTAATAAATGCCCTAAAACTGATGTTTATCTCTGCAATAATGCCCATTGTGAATTTCTGTGAGTTCACAGATCGTGCAATAAGTCTCTGTGTTCCTAGGAGTGTAAAATAAGCATAATACTGTTAATCTGTCTGATAGTGGATTTGAGACAAATGTATCAATACCTGGGTGTTTCCTCTGCTGACCTGTTTTACAGTCCTTGTATGAGGAGGACTCTGGAAACTGCCTCTGTTCTTGCTGGTCCAGCAGTGGGTGATGGGGCCCTGTGTGAGCAGAGTGTGTAACCTCCAGCTCATGGTTGTGACTTCTGGGGCACAGCCTGGGACATAAAACTGGTGAACACTTCTAGAAAATAATCCATGGCTGGCCTGGAGGATGTTTGGTATTCGTCCAAACCCTCACATTTGTAGCTTTTCAGGTTGCATAGGCAAAAATGTGCTGCTGTGTTGTTAGGCTGTAGTAAGGACATGGGACACCTGATGGCTCACAGGTCTGAGCCTCACTTTTGAATGATGTGATGAATATATGGGACAGAAATGTTTGCATAGAGCAACCAGATCTATTGGCATATTATTTTTCAAAAATACTTCTCAGTTTTATAGCACAGATGTGCAATATCCATGATAGATTGATACACATGTATTGAGTTCTTTGCAGTGGGCAAAAGTCAGGAAGAAAAGCTGTTTTAAAGTATTAAAAAAGTGTCATATTAATAAAGTGTTAATTAACGTATTAAACATTTTGGTTGTTTTTAGGCCTGCTGACTTATTCTTTTTCCAGCTCTGCCAATTTTTAACTGCCTTTCTCATTCCAGGCTTTTACTTCAGCTTACCCAGTCACAACAATTGTCCTTTGTACTAGAGAATAACAGAAAAGATCAAAAAGAAATTGATGACAAAGTGGCTCTCCTTGGTTTCAATGAAAACTCCTTGCTGTTGATGACCAAAGTAAGAGGATGTTTCACTGTGTGCAGGGTCTCTGTTCTCTGTGTGGACTGTTGTTCTCAAAGCATGACAGTCCCCTGAGCCCATAAACCGTGCCAGGAAGCACAGGGAATAGCAGGAAGCACAGGGAATAGCTGGGGCAGGCTGCTGGCAGGGTGTTATCTGAACTGGCAGAGGTGCCTGTAGAGCCCTGGCCTGCCTCACACAGGTGGATCTCTGATCTGCTGAGATTCTCCTTTCAGGAATGTGCAGCGTTGTTAAGTTTCTCACTGGACTTGTATTTGCAGATGCATCAGCACTATGCATTTCCTGGGATGCACATTTTATCTCAGGAGATTTAGATGCCCCAAAGTGAATCACTAGTTTGAAATGGAAGTGAAGATTACTTTGATGGCCACAGCAGTATTAAACACTTGTGTAAAAAGTATTAAATATTTCCATAAAAAGCCAGAGACTTGCTTTTGCATTTTTTTTGTTTAAACTGGGTTCTAGTTAAAAAAAAAATAACAGAGGAGAGCAATATTGCATTTAATCTCTTCATAAAAATTAAACCTTTTTAGTGCTATTCGAAGAGCTTTTGACTTTTACCACGAGGATCAAAATGAAGCCAGCGAGATTCCAACACTGCTGTCAGCATTACAGCTTTAAGTGACAGCCAAGCCCGTGCTGGGCTGCAGGCAGTCGGGGATGGCATCCATGAGAGGGCACCAGCACACAGGCTACCTCAGCGTTGGGAAGGGCTGGGAAAGGAAACTGCTCTCCTTGCTTGCCTTGCTCGGACATGCCCCAGGAGGAGGTCAGTGATGCTGATGCAAGGTGAGCACTGAATGCAGAGCTGGTGCTGAGATTTCTGCTGCTATGCAGAATGAAACCCCTCTGTGCAAGTGCAGCCAGAAGCTGGAGGGGTTGTGCAGCGCTGAGCTTTGGTCTCAGCTCTCCTTGAATGCAGAATGCCAAGGCAGGCAACTTCATCATGCTTGGAAACTTCTCCAGGATGGTGGGTGGTTTATGTGACAAGGGCTTTGCCTGTAAAGATCTGTTATTAATGCCATGTTTGGTGTGGTTTTTTCTGCAAGTTATTTTCTTGATTCCCTTCTTTCTTACTCTTTTTGCAGGCTATGGGGCAGGATCTTTTACCAGAAAAACTAAAAGAGGAGTTTCAGGGTGAGGTGAAATGCATAGACCCTTCAGCATTGTCGTCACTGGTAACTGCTTCAGTCATGGAATTTGAAATCAAGTGGTTTGGTAATCTCCAAGATGATTTATGTCACTTTGACAGACAATTTTATTCAGATATTTATCTCCCACCTTCAGTAACATAGATGTTTTGTTGTATTTATTCTAGTATCTCCAAATGATTACAGCATGATACATGCAATAAAGTTTATATTACGTTTTTAAAGAATTCTTCTTGTATTTCTTTTAAGAATAGATATAAATCTTTGTATTTAAATTCTTAACTTTGCATCCTTTTCATCGTTCACTGATTTGTTTGTATTTAAAATTATAAGGAATAATAACAGTGTAAAATCAAGCTTTCAGCTTTTTTCAGCTTTCCATCATAATCCTCACCAATTTGTGCTTGAAGTGCCTGTGATTTTTTCAGGCCTGCTATGCTGGTGGGATGGAAGCTTCCTTTCTGATGTCTAATTTGAAAGTTTCTTGGCATCACATTTGATGCTGTTGCATTTAGAGCCATGGAATTAGCCATTTTCTTAAGTAATTATTTTAATATTTCTTGATTAACATTCCAGTGATTTCCTGTTCACAGATGGATAGCTAGAAATCTCAAATATATTTATGCTGAGAAATGGTCAGTAACAATAATTCCATATATTTTAGGAAGGAAATCTAAGTAATAATATTGAACTTAAAACTAGGAGATTTTCTCTTTTTTAAGCCAAGTGTTTGTTGCAGGCATCAAACAAGCTATAGTCTTGTGTTCAGTGTGCTTAGATGAGAAGGAGAAAAACTGACAAGGTTGTTTATATGTACTAAAGAGTGTTTAGTCAGATCATATCCTTTGTAAAAGCCTGCAAGGAAGATCTTTGCTGTGAAAACTGTCAGTGTTGTTTCTGCCTCATCCAGTTCCTTCTGTTGTGCTTTCAGCTGACAGTGACAATGCTTTGCTTTGCTTTGCCTTTCACTGGTGCTGTGTGCTTTGGGCATCTAGAAGAGGGCAAAGATCCTCCAGTAGTTTCTTTCACTTGAAATAGTTTACATTTCAGACATACATGGTGTTCTCTTCCCCTATCTTCTCTTAAACTGTGAGACTTGATTTTTCTGTAGCTTTCTGTAAAGTGTTCTATAATGGATGTGGTTTAGAACTAGGAGTCTCTTGGACATACTTTGCTGCCCCTTTCTTCATGTCTTCCTGTATTTTCTTTCTGGAGTACTAAAGAGTGCTGAAACCTTAAATAATTCAAAATTGAATGCTGATTCACTGTATGTGAATGGTATCTGCTACTTTTAGATTAATTTTAAAGCTTTAAGATACTGATTAGGGAACACATCACGAATCATAAAATGGTTTGGATTGGAAGGGATGTTAAAGATCATCTAGTTCCAACCCTACTGCCACAGGCAGGAGCACCTTCCACTAGACCTCTCTGGGCATCCTGTTATTCTCACCATTCTCACAGCAAAGAATTTCTTCTTAATGTCTAGTCTAAATCTGCTTTCTTTAAGTTTAAATCCATTCTACCTTGCCCTGTGACTACAGGCCCTTGTAAAAAGCCCCCCTCCAGCTCTCTTGTATCTTCCTTTATGTACTGCAAAGCCCCAATGAGGTGTCCCCAGAGTCTTCTCTGGGCTACAGAGCACCACTTGTCTCAGCCTTTCCTCATAGGAGAGGTGCTCCATCTCTGAACATCTTTGTGGCCTCCTCTGGACTCACTTCAACAGGGCCATGTCCTCCCTGTGGCAGGGACCCCAGAGCTGAGTGCAGCCCTGCACGTGGGGTCTCAGCAGGCAGAGCAGAAAGGCAGAATCCCCTCTCTCACCCTGCTGCCCACGGGACTTTTGATGCAGCCCAGGACAGGTTTGGCCTTCTGGACTGCAAACACACATTGCTGGAACATGTCCAGCCTCTCATCCAGCAGCATCCCCAAGTCTCAGCAAGGCTGCTCTGGGTCTGTTCATCCCCCAGCCTGGATTGATTCCAGGGGTTGCCCTGACCCAGGTGCAGCACCTTGCACTTGGTCTCGTTAAACCTTATGAGATTCTTGAGCTTGTCCAGGTCCCTCTGGAGGCATCCCATCCTCCAGGTGTGTCAACTGCACCACTCAGCTTGGTGTCATCTGCAGACTTGCTGAGGGTGCACTCGATCCCTTCGTCTGTGTGACTGATGGAGAGATTGAACCCTTGGTGTGGTTTAGCACTCTGCTAAGTTGACTGAAACTTCTCCAGAAAAATGGAATATTGCCTTCAGCCATGTCAGATTATTTTTGATAGTTTGGTGAGTTAATGTGATTAAACCACATCCTGGTCAGCTGGTTACAAAAGACGATGACTTGGCAAGTTTCCTTGGGTGAGCATTAGTGCACTCATAATGTACCACAGAAGATTTGGTTTAGTCATGCGTGTGCTTTGCTAGGTGGAAACTTTGTGTGCGTTTGTGCAGCGCTGTAGTCAGGTGGCAATAAAGCCCACTTGAAGGGCTGGGGATGCTTCTAAGACTAAGAGGTGTCGTAATTCTTCAGAAGAGACTGTCCACAATGTGTTGTAAATTAATTACAATGTTGGCATCAACAGGAGAATCTTACAGCAAAGACAGCAAATGTGGAAAGCTTAATGCTAAATATGTCAGCAAAAAAATGAAACATGGACATCACCCACTTTCTTAAACTGAAGGTCATGAGTAGCCACATAAAAAGGCTGTAATTTGTTTTGTTTCAGCTGTTAGGACATCAGAACACAGCTTTTGTGGAACCAGGTCTGTATAGACATTTAATGGAAACTCACCAAATTATTTGGCTTCACAAATGGCATTGGAACTGTTTTAGCAGCAAATTAAATACTTGCCAAACGTTGTCATTTTGCAACTGAGATGTCCAAAATACACAGGAGCTAGCCAAGGTGATTTGGAAACTTTTTGTTGTCTGTGCATATTGGTTGACTTGACATTGTCTCTTAAGCTGGGAACACAAAGGTTAACTCCCCACTGGCTCCAGGAGTTAAAGAGGTAGCTCTTAAGAACAAGCAGTATTAACAATACTAAAACATAACAATAAAGCAAAAATTTTGGTTTTAACTACTGCAAAGAAAAGAAGATGAATGCTGTTCTGAATGTGTCACATAGTTACTGTTGCAAATTACCAGTGTTGCACTGGGCTATAAAATGTTCCTTTGTCCCATTTTTGCTGGACTATCTCTCATCTCAGCCACTTTGGTTCCTCCTTTTTTTGCCTGCCTCTCCCTTTTTTGTGCCTCTTCTAACTCCTGTTTTCTGTTTCTGATCATGTCTCAAGAGGGGCTTTGCATTTCCATTTTGCATTGAATGCTTCATTGTTGCTTCTACACTCTGCATAATTTTACATCTGCCTGTAATAGATTTCTTCATGATTTGGGTTTTATGATATTATTGTTGGTATTAGTACGTGCATCAGTACTCCATTCTGAGTTAAACAGCAATTTTTAGTATTGCAAATTTCAAGTGAGAATCCACTAACAGTTACTGAGGTTTGATTTTGTTATTTTAACACTTGCTTGTGGTACAGGTGCTTTGGGAAGGACCCTCTGCTGCTGGTTTTGATGCTCCTGAAATGATTGCTGTCTACAAACACCATTATGTGTCTTGCTGTTAAGTGTTTGAATGCTGCTGGCTTTGAGGAGAGGGAATGTGTAAGTGCTGTAATTAGTAACATTAGCACAGTTTTCATCACAGAATCATCGAATGATTTGGGTTGGCAGGGAACTTTTCACTCGATCAGGTTGCTCAAAGCCCCATGAAACCTGACCTTGAACTCTGCCAGCGATGGGGCATCCATAACTTCTCTGGGCAACCTGTTCTAGTGCCTCACCACCATAATCAGAAAAAATTCTTCCTTGTGTCCAGTCTAAGTCTGGCCTCTTTCAGTTTAAAACTTGTCATCCTGTCACTGTGTGGGAGGTGCCAGGTGCTCATCCCAGTGCTCTATCACCCCCTCCCCCCAGCACCACAGGGAAGGAGAAAGTAAGATGGATAGAAAAAAGACCTGTGGTTCACAATAAAGGCAGTTTAATAGGGAAAAAAGGCTGCACAAGGAAACAAAGGAAAACAAAAATGTATTGATTCTCTATTTTCATCAGCAGGCAGTCATTGTGAAAATGAGGAATCAAGGGTTGTAGCATGGAGTCCTGCTTGTGCTCCCAGATTACAGGCACCTTTATTGCTGGCAGTAACAAAGGGGTTTTTAGGTAGTGCTCCTGCCTTCTTTCTGGTACACATACACAGGCTAGATGAAAAATGCAAGTAAACCCATTCTGATAGCAATCTGGGAACCCAGGTGGGACTCTGTGGGCTCCCCACCTGGTGAGTGTGGTGATGGCACATGACACAGCCAGTCCTGGGTGAGTTCACCCAATTGTCCTTGCAGGATCCACACTCCCAGGGAAGGTAACAAACTGGGGACAGCATCAGTCATGGGGGGTTCAATGGGTAAGGAAAAATGGTGTTCCCTGGTGACAGAAATTCTGGAAAACTAGAAGAAGATTGACAGTACTTCATGACTCCCATCTAGCTGGATGTGATTCTGTGTCAGGATTAGTGGCTGGAATGCTGGAAGGGAAGGAGACTCTCGGAGCACTGGCCCTGGGGAGGTTCTTTTGCTGACTCAGTTGACCTTCCTGCCTCTATGTGATACATTGTAAGGCAGAATTCTGGCAGATAGGGCAAATCCCTGCTCACTATTCCCCATCACCTTCTTGTCCATCACAGGACAAGTTGGAAATAATTTCCAAGATCTGTTCTGTATCACCTCCCCAGGAATGGAGGTGCAGTTGGCAGGCCTAGTGAAGGTCCTGGGAAAGGAGAAGGAGCATGGTGTGCAATGGTTGAGGGAGGAGTAACACCTGGATGGTCTTTGTTTCCTAGGAGGAATAACAGGGTAAGACCAGGGAACTGTCTGTCTCACAAAGGTTAAAAAAAGAAAAAAAAAAAAAAAAAAGCAGCAGCCTGGGGAATAACTGCAAACTGGGAACAATGGACATGGAAAAGGCTGAGGTACTCAATGAATTTTCTACCTCAGTTTTCACTGGCAACCTCTCTTATGCCTCTTGAGTTGATGGCTCTCAAGGCAAGGACTGGGGAAACAAAGTCCCTCCTACTGTAAGGGAAGATCAGGGTTGAGAGCACCTGAGGAACCTGAACACACCTGAGTGTGTGGGACCTGGTGAGATGTGCCCTAGGGTCCTGAGGGAACTGGCTGGTGTTGCCAGGCCATTCTCCAAGATATTTTCAGTCATGGAAGTCAGGTGAACTGGAAGCAGCCTGTGGAAGAAACAATCAGTGAAATGCTCCCAGCTTCACAGGCAGCAAGCACAGGGAATGTCCTCGAGCACAGGCTCCTCTGGGTGCCTTCAGCGTGAGCAGCAATTGCCAGTTGGATCTGGTGGGAGTTGTCAGTCCAGGCACCAGGATGCACATTCCAAACCATCTTAATGGGCAGCACTTGCTCACAGGACACCAGCTGAAGGACCTGCAGGGCTAGTTCTGGCTGGGGAAGGGACACAGGGACACTCTGGAAAACCCTGGCCAAGCCCAGCCTAGTCATCCAGCTTAGTTCCAGGGTGTGAACACAGGGGCAGCTGTGGGTTCGTGGTGCCCCTTTCCTGGTGCACGACAGTCCCTTGGGCAGTGGCACTTGCCTGCTCTCTGCTCCCCATGGTGAGGACATGCACAGAACCAGCCCTGATAGGAGTGTCCTCATTTCTGCCACCACCAGTGGTGCTCTGACATGGCAGAGTTGCCCTCCAGAAAGCCCTGGGGCTTTCCTTAGGCTCTGCAGGGGCCCACATGGGGACTTAAGTGCCCTCCAGAATGCTCTGAGGCCTCACCTGGGCTTTGCTGGGACCCAATGAAGGCCCCTGCTGCCCTCCACAGGTCCTCACATTCTAAAAAAGTCTAAACATCCCCAAAAAATCACTTTTAATTAGACATTCACTTTTGTCGATAATCTGGAGGTTGGTATATGCTACATTTATTTAAGCCTTTTAGCCCCACCTAGATCATCCTCCTTCAAAATAGGAGGGCAGTGGGGGAATCCAACAGGCCTCAGCAAAGCCCAGGTGAGATCCTGAGTCACTGCAGAGGGTAGTTAGTGGCCTTTGCAGGGTGTGTGCCCAGAGCTGGGTGCAGCCCTGCAGGTGGGGTCTCACCAGGGCAGAGCAGAGGGGCAGAATCCCCTCCCTCTCCCTGCTGCCCACAGGGCTCTGGATGCAGCCCAGGGCACGTTTGCCCTTCTGGGCTGCATGTGCATAGTGACAGCTCATGTCCAATAACCCATCCAGTATTCACAGGTTCTCCTCTGGGCTGTTCTCAACCAGTTCATCCCCACTCTGCACAGGTACCGTGCACTGCCCCGGCCCAGGTGCAGGACCTTGCCCTCGCCCTTGTTGAACTTCTTGGGGTTCACGTGGCCCTCCAGCCTGCCCAGCTCCCTCTGGACAACATCCCTTCCCTCAAGTGACTGCCCTGCAGCACTCAGCTCGCTGTCATCCTCAGACTTGAGGAGGAGCACGGTGTGGTAGCCAAGTTTAGCTGAGCCCTTCCCTTGCTGCAGATGGACAGGGCAGTCAGCACCTGCCATGGCCTTCGGGAGAGTTTCTGCAGCTGCCTATAAATGTTGCCCTTTATCACTGAGTTGTGGGGGCCTGTTAGGATTTTTAGCATAACTCATTGCTGAAATTGTAAACTGACTGTTTTCCATCAAAACTTTCATTCACTTGATGTTGAAGTTCAGATGTGGTCTGAACGAACACAAGCTGTTTTCCTAATTTAGCTGAAGCTAACTCTCAGCTCACATTGGTCCTTCTGGATTATTAGCTTGACCCTTTCATTAGCTATGTTCTCCAAAACTTTTGCAGGCAAACTGTCTTGCCCCACAGAGGTGAAAAGAGCTCCATCATGAACTTCACAGGTCATGGCCTGAGGAAATCAAAGTCTACAAAATTCTCCCCACATCCCCCTCTGTACCACCCCAGCTGGGCCACAACAGGATCAGTGAAATGAACCACATTTAGAAGGAAAATCTTAATGAGTCTGTTAGGACACCTTAATTCTGTTCCTGTTGATTTCAGAAGAAACAAAATATGTTTCTTCTTCATCTGAGCTTTGACTCTATGGGACTCATTCAGCTTTTGAAAGGATAGAGTAAGGTGTACAGGGCAAGAGATAATGAAGAAAAAAAAAGTCTTCTTTTATTTGAATGGTTGCTATATTCAGATAATTAAGTAGAATTATCATAGGAATGAAAATCAAATTTACCTTCTCCCCAAGGAATCAAAAAAATGTTGCTATGTACAGAATTTACAATTATATGCAACAGTTGGTTATTATTATAGACTCCAAAATTTGGTATTACCGGTTAAAACACCCATACTAAAGCTAAAGCAGGATGTGTCCATCCTGAACCTTTCATAATGTTCTTTAAACTTTACAGGTATGCTTCCAAAATGATTGTTCTTCCAAGGATGAGAAACCTTCTTCACCTGCATACAAATATCATCATCCACAGTCTACATAATTAAATCGTATTCCTTTTTGAGCAGGTGAGAAGTCAGGCCGGAAGTGCAAGTGTGTTTAGGGTTCTGTTTTCTGCGGGAGTCAGATGAAAGATGATACAATGCAGGTGTGGGGAAAAAAAAAAAATCTACTGATAAATCAACAGCTGTTAGGCATCTTGGTAACTTTGGATGGAAATCCTTTGTTTCATGAAGTTTCTTACTTTTGCTTACAGAAGCTTCCTTAATTTTCATGGATTATTTGGCAGAAAATTTTTCTGGTTTAGTTCAAACTGCTGAACCTCTGTAACTTCCTTTGTAACTCTAGGCAATGGGCCCTACAGACATACAGACACCCAATTTATCTTCAAAAATGAGGGGCCATGAAGAACTCAGCAATATCTCTACCTTCTTGTTCAATCAGATGACCACAGAAAGGATTTCAAAGATCCACGTACGATTAAATTAACTGGAACTCAGTCCTGGTGTGTTCCTAGTAGGACTTTGCTTCTTTAACTCGGCTTCACTTTCCAGTCTGACCCTTCACAGCTGCTCCACATAAGGAAAGTCGCCCTGGGCTGGTAGGATTGGAGGTTTGTAACCAAGTGTGCTGGGACACACCCGTGTGCGGACGAGTGGAAGTGAACGTAGGGTGAATGTGTCTTCAGTAACCAGAACTGTCGGTCTCGGCCTAAGCCAAGGGAACCGGGCCCCTTCCTAAGAATCCTCGGGAGCAGCCGTCCTTGCTGTGCAGCTCAAGCAGAGAGAGCTTGGAGACAGTGCTGTGGCAGGGCCTGTGCTTCCCTGCAGCCCAAAGGCAGTCCCCCTAAGTCAAGATTAAGGTTTGATGAGAGCACAGAGGTTCGCTGCTGCCAGCATCGTCTGTTTGCCACAGGCACAGCAGCCTTCAGTCTCCTTATTCAAGAGCATAAAATGCACAGTAGTAAACTGTGCCTTACCCCCTTTCAGTTGCCTGGACTTAAGAAAAACAGTTACTGTCCTTCTGGTAGACAAATGTGCAGCCAGGGGCAGGTGACAGGCAGTAGCAGTGTTGCACTGTGAGCAGCATTATTCAGATGTGTTTTTCCTGGGATCCTGATGCACCTGAGTTTCACACATTAGCAGCCTTGACTTTTTAATCAGGGAAATGAAGCATCCATAAGCAACAAAACAAGAGGCTTGAAATCATCCTCATTTGTATTATACAGGATTTCTATATTCATCAGTACACAAACGATTGCTAAACAGGTCCTCACTACATTTACTTGCATTTCCAAACTAGGTGGTTATTATGCAAACAGGTTAGCTTTGTGGAGGCATCTCCAGGAGGAGCTTAACCCTGTCCTGTTCGGTTCCTCTTGCCTGAGCCTTATAGGTCTGTAAATGTTCATGTTGTTGTTATAGGGAACGGTGGCGTTTTCGGCCATGTAGTGTGGCTGATAGTAGTTGGGCTGGATGGCGGCCTGTGGCGGCGGGGGACTGAATGAGACATAGCTGTGGAAGGAATTGACTCGGTGGAGAGGGGACTGGGGGGTGAAGTTGCTGTTGAATACGAGCGTTCTCGGGGCCTGCTTGCCCTGGTGGGTGCTGCCGGCAGAGACGCTGCTCAGGGGGTCGGACAGGGTGTTGGCGCTGCCCTCGTCGCTGCAGGGGAGGCTGCGCGGGGGCGCCCAGCTCCGGCTGAACAGGAACGGGAGGCAGCGCGGCGGCGTCCGGGGGCCCCGCACGGGCTTGGACAGCGCGTACAGGTGCCGGAACTCCTCGTCAAACAGCTCCACAACCTGGCCCGTGAACTTGGAGAGGAGGTTGCGGTGAACCTGGCCGCACAGCCACGTGAAGCTGGAAGGAGAGACAAGGGAAGGGTTGGAGTTAACGCGGGCCATCAGGAACTGCAGATCCCCCGCAGGGGTGATGCCAAAGGCAAATGTGTTTTACTGCTGAAGCTTCTTGTCTAAACACAGGATGAAGATGGTGTCGCAGTTGAATTTCAGGTCAGTTCACATCAGTGCTCTTTGACTTGGATCAAACTTTGTTATTGCAGCTGCCTCAAAACCTTCAAGAAACCTTGCAAAGTTATGCAACCTCCTGAAGGGAGTGGTGATTCAGATCCACTGCAGGGATAAATGTCAGATACAATACCCAAGGTATGCGTGTCTGTTCCATGGAAAGGAGTTTAGACCCCTCTTTTGGGGACCTCTCTTCCATGCACAATGCTTAAATTCAAGTCTTGCCACATCTTATCTGCACACACATAAATGGTACCTGGTACCCTGCAGCATGTCATGCCACTTGGTAACTCTCAGCCACTCTCAGTGACATCAGAAAGACTAGGAAAAAAGAACCATCCTTTGTTTTTATTTTTCCATAATCTTTCTGCATTGGTCAAGAGGAACACATAAACCCCCAACCTTCCTGTCACATCCCACACCACAAAACAAGCCGCCAGACCTGACAAATGCCTGCTTTCTTCCCTACAGAGAAAATGAAATTACAAATATTTCCTACAGCATTTCCAAAAATAAACGTAATACTTTGCTATAAAGTAAGGGAGAAACACCACAATAGTTTTAATTCTGGTAGTTCAGAGACACACCTTAGGATAACCCACAGCTTTTAAATTATTTTTCTTTTATGTGCCTCCCTAATCCACTCAGCAAACATAAATTTATGCTTCTACAAAACCACAAGCCAGCTTGATTATGTTGCACAGGCTGCTGTGTCTGAGCAGCAGCAGCACCAATAAAATAAGCATAGTTGAGAGAATGAAATATAATTACTCCCTGAACTGACCAGGGCTTGAGCTGTGCAGCAGAGGATACAGAGCCTGGTGGATTTGAACCTGAGGTTATTCTGTGTTGGCAAAACTCTGCCATGGTTATTCCTGCATGACTTTATTAGCTACGCTGGATTTGCACAAGGGCTGCTGAGAGCCAGATTTGGCTGTTAGGTGTGTGCACTTAAAATCTTGTCATGTTTTGATAAAACTCCTGTGAATCTCAGTGGGACTGACAGCCTGACCAATTCTGAGGCAGTAAGACAGAAAATTTACATCTGCTTGTCCAGAGCATTCCTGAAAAGGGCTGGGTTTGAGGTGTACAGTGGTTTTGTACTGTTGCTTCAAGAGCAAGGGGAGGAGTGAAGAAATCAGTAGTTCAATGCCACTGGGCACCTATACAATTTATACTGTACATTTTATGATTGGACATGAAAACACACAGTAAGTTACCAGAATGCAGGTACTTCTCATCCACTGTGTTCAAATCATTCTAAATATGGACAAATCCTTGGGAGCCAAGGTAAAGAGCACAGCAAGGTAACTCTCCTCTGGGTGTGTAACATCTGCTGTGTGAGCTCAACATTGCCTTTATTCACTAAGCAGTGCTCTCTAAACCTTTGCTGTCCTTCATCTAACTGTTGAAGAGACAATAGGTCAGGAATAAATATAAAAATGCACACAATTTTTTTAGGATATCTACATTGAAGTTTACAAACTCATGAAAGGGCTGAGGTCTAAAGTTTCATGTTTATACTTTATGTGCTAGAGATACACCTGCTTTTTAAAAGAAATTTTAGACAGAAATAAAAATCAATTACACTTGTAAATGGCTTTTAAAAGCCTAACAAAATCAGAGGAAAAAATCTGTTCTGTCCAATTTTGATAATTTACTCCCACATGTATCTTCCTGGAGTACCTGACAGACAGATACTGCTTCGTGGATCACTGATTTTACCTGTAACTCTTGTAAGCAGAGGAAGTTAGACCAAATGAATAGCCCAGATATTCTCCAAGAACTGATGGCAAATGGGTCAGCTCAAAGTTACAAGGTAAGATCTTTGTGATTTTAGAGAAACACTTGTGGACTTGTCACATAGTGAGTCCCAGCAATTTATAATCTGTGCACTTTGCTGAAGAACAAAACAGAACTTGACATAAAAAACTTAACAGGTTTTCATTGGCTTAATTCTAAGAAAAAATGCATTTTTTAGGTTTTAGGCCTTCTTTTGCTCCTTTGTTTACAATTCTGAGTGCTCTTCTGGGACAGGCCCAGAGAAGAATGTTATTGTCACCACCGGCCCAGAGGGATCATTTTTCTCCCAGGCTTTTTGGGTGAGGCCCATCGAAAGAAGAGAAAGCACACAGAAATGATGCCTGGCTTGGGGCCAACACTGTATCACAGTCACAGATTCTCAGCCATCTTTCAACGACTTTGTCCTATGTCCTGTTACAGACCCTCTCATTTATGATTCTCAATCAAATCCCACCTCTCCTGTTCAGCATTGGACTTGTTTTGTAATGGGTATCCTCTCTGCATTGCTGGAGCTGAAGTTCAGTAGGGATGTTCTCATCCCTGTGTTTGCAGTGCTGCAGCAACGTGCAGCACAACACACATGGAATCTGAAACAGAAGGAAGGATGGACTGGGGTTTTCAGGTGGGCTCAGGTTTGGGTTACCCTACATGTTGGTGTTGCCTGCTGGTGGATAACCTGTGTGGGGGAAACCTGCCCCACCTGAACTGATGCTCCTGGCAAAGCACATCAGTGTTAGTTGTTAGATGCTGACTCTGAAGAGGCCAGTGGCTTTCAGAGTAGCAGCCAGGGAGATACTCAGCTGCCCCTGGGGATCAAGGTCTGATCAAGATCAAATGGCTTTCTGCCATTTTCCTCTTGCCTTCTTTAGGAATGCCAAGTTCATGCACTGTCTAATTTCAAATTAATTTTAAAAATGGAGTAAAAGTTACCATAGGATGAGGTAAAGCAACAGACAGCAAAAAGAAGTACTGCATTCTAACCCCTCACCATAGACACTGGCAGTAAAAATTGAGAGTACATCCTGAAGGGCTATTTTATTTCCTCAGCCTGTTCCCCCCACCACTATTAGAATATCATGCAGAGCTCAGCACTTCAGTGAAATCTGATGTTGTATTTTAAAATCTTTGTGTCAGTTTTAAGATCTACTCCAATGTGATTTCCAACAAATGCATTGCAGAAGACTTTGTTTCACTCAATGTCATTCTTGTTTATGCCTGAAGAGGTTGGTGGACAAGATTTAGGCACAACAAAAATCTTTCAGATTAATAAAGTGAGAGCTAGCAAGAAATGCCACATACTGGTAGCCAGCTATAACCCATGTGAATTGCAAACTGGTGCTGAACATGCTGAAGTTAAATAGTTTTTTTATAGTTTTAAATACATTTGTTCCTCACACCCCACTCTGTGTGCTGGATATGGAATTACACAGTTTGACCATGTACTTGAGGTTAGAAGGTACTCAACATTAGTAGAGAAAGACAGCAGTGACTGCACAGGACTTCAGGTGGTTTTAGTTTTTTGGTATTGAAAGAGAAGCCAAAAGGAAGCTTCTTGGTCAAAGAAAACAGATCATGTTCTGTCCTTCTCCCACACATCCTTCACTTCTACTCTGTACAAGTCTGCTGTTGGATTGAACACATCTTTGGTGAGGGATTTAAAAACACCCAAAACAACAAGAAAAGAAAAGAACAGTCAATAAAAAAACCCCAGCCCTGAGTGCCCACTAAGTTTTGTCTGATGGTTCATTTGGAAATGGAATGAAAAGTGGATGCCTGTTAGTGTACATCTGAGCTCCTGCAGCCCATCCCCACAAATTCACTTTTTCCTTTGTTACTGTAGTTCTGTAAACTTCCTGGTGGCACAGTTTTATCAGACCAGAGGCATTTAAGCTTCCAAATCGTAAACTGGGATTAAGAAAAATAATCACATCCTTTAAATTAAATAATCAGCTCTTGTATTTTTGTACCTGGATTTCTAGGATACACTTGGTCATTTGTGAAACATATCTATGTAGCCATGATGCTCAGAAACTTCATTTATTTAAGGCAAGCTCAGAGTCTCCTGAAATTCCCTGACCAGAGGATCTAGGATCTTACTTAAAAATCCAATGGTTGAGATGCTATGTCCACTACCTGAAGTAATTATAGCAGCACAAACAAAACAAAATTTTTTAAAAGGGGAAAAAAGAAAGTACAGCAGTTAGGTAGATATATACTGCCTACCTGTTAATGAAACACAGGGAAAAACATAAGACTCTGAAGTATTTCTATTTCACCTTAATCACTGAATTTTTCATATGAGGAACAAATCCTCAGATAAGCTGTGACATATGCTACATTAAGGGATCCCAAGGGAGACAAAAATGTATCATGTCTTATGATCACAACACTTGAGAACCCAAACAATGAGGAAAGCCTAATATTAAGCTGTACACATTTCTAGTTTTGCCTCAGGGCTGCACTGGCAAAGTTGTTTACATTAGTTTCTGAACATTTAAATTAAAACCCATGTTCCATAAAGAATGAAGAGCAGCTTTAAAGCAAGTTAAGTAGATTTTTGGAAAATGGCACACATTTGAAAACATGAGGTGTTTTGTTAAACAAAATCTTCTTACCTTAGAGAAATTTCCATGGCATTTTTTTGGGAAGAAGTATTAAAAATCATAAAAGTGTACCTAGACATGAAGTGCAATGGCTTATCTCACCTGTAAGATCCAGAGAGCACGTATCTCCAGTCAGAGATAAGAAATTTTTCTTGAATTTGTCCTGAAAATTTCCTGCCTGACTTGGCACAGTAAACCTCTCCAGTAACACTGCGGACTGAAATATTCTGTAAATAAAAAATACAACTGAGTGAATTACATGTATTTTTAACTAAAAATCAGACAGGGAAGGCCCTTTCCCCCCATGGCCTTTAGCTCTTCACTGCCCCAAAGTCAAATTTCTTCATGGACTCTCTGATGTGATATTTGAAGATTTCTGTCCAGAGGAAACCTAGCCAAGGTCTTTCACTTGCCACAGGGTTATTGTTTCACTGGGGATGTAAAACTGCAGGGAGCCCGTGCAGGTGGAGCTGTGCTGTGTGACAGTAACTGACCCAGCCCAGCCAGAAGGAGCACGGATGTGTCCATAGCTGGGAGCAGCCTGTTGCCTTCCCCTCACACCCCAGGCACAATCTGCAGGGGCTCTACTCCCTTGATGTACATTGGCTGTGCCATGACAGGCAGGGCAAAACCTCTGCTCTTCCAATCCATCTGGGCCTGCAGGGACACTTGTGCTTCTCTGCTGGAGCAGCCCAGACAAGTGCTGTCCTTTGGGATCAGATGCAGGTACTCTTGTGAGGGAAGGTGCAGTCAGTTTGGCCCATGGGATGCTCTGCACTGTCCTTGTACCTCAGCAAGGGCCTTTCAGGCCGACTCTGCTGTCTGTACACACACTTTGCAGAATCAAGGCCTTAGTAAATGAGTGGCACCAAGGATTTGACTCACACATCGTGGATACCTATGTGCTGTAGTAGCAGACTTAAAATAAATAGCACAGGCTTGTTCTCCTTAGGAGTGAAGGTTTACAGGCATGCAAGCAGTTATGAACATGCATTATTAATTTCAGCTTCTTTATATATTTGGGATGGAATTCAGCTGTTGAAAACCAGGTGTCTGGTGCATGTAAGATGCCCTCAGGTCTCCTGCGTGCCCACAGCTGCCATTCCAGAGGTCTGTGGCCTCTGCAGTATCACTCATCCCCAGGGAGATGCCATAGGAGCTCTACAGCATCTGAAGCAACAACTGAAATAATCCCTAGGAGGGGTTCTTTTAAAGCCAGTTCCCTCTGACAAAGATGAAGGCAGATTAAACTAGCAGCCACCTAAATTTGAGGTGTTATCTTTAAAAGAGCTTTAACACATTTTATCAGAAACCACCCAGTGCAACCAAGCTATGGCCATGCAGAAGAGTTTTGTGCACCTTCTCTAGTGGCTGCCAGACCACAGCTGCTGCAGAGCTATTGAACAGAAGCAGCTCTAATGCCTATGTTAGATAGCTCTACTAGGGAAATTTAAGTCCTCTTTTAAGACTTCAGGGACAAGATTAGTTTCATCTGGGGATCTAATAGAAATGCCTTACCTTTCTATAATATCCTTGGGAAAACGTAGGCATCTTCAAAGAGAAATTGGGTGTGCTAACACTACCCCAGGAAGTCTCTTGCTCCCTTTTAATTAGAAGGTGGATTGACCCTAGCATAACCATGCTTCTAGCTCAGAGTGCCTGCAGTTAGGCAGACAACTCTAAGCCTGAGAGCTTCACAGAGGGACAGTACCTTGAAGAGATCCTCAGCAATTTGCAACTTGTCGCACATCTCGGAGAAGAGATCTATGCTGCCGTGGTCGAGCAGCAGGTAGACAAAGACCATGCGCTTGTTAGCTGCCTCCAGGAGGTCACAGAGAATCTCAGTGTCTGTGAACACATCCATCACGATAGCCAACACCTTCAGAAAAAGAGCAGAGGCATTAGCAGAGTCAATTTTCATAACTTAAGGTTGCTATGAGGACACTGTGATGTAGTTTATTTTAAAAAAATATTCCAATAAACACAAATATTCAGTTATATGTGGATATTTTTTCTGGTTTTCTTCCTGTAAGTGCCTGAATCACTAAATTGATTAAACATAATGCTTCATTGTTTTATTGTTCATATAAAACCAATATAACACCCAACGTATAACAGAAGACGACACATGAATTTGTAGGTGAGATTTCAGCACTAGGAAATATATTGCAATATTTATTGGAGAATGATAAGGATGTAGCTAAACAGAAGACCATAGCCCTTTCCACAAGGCTCACTAGGTGTCATAAGCCACATGCATTCAGCAAGACTCCGTGGATGATGCTTTCTCTTTTATGATTTACACCTAGACAGCCCTGGCTTTAAAAAGTCTCACCTTGGTGGTGGTGGTGGGGTGATAGACTCCAAGAGCTCCATCTTTTTTAAAGCACTTTATTTATAAACTAACTGTTAGAATTTGACCACACATCCATGCTCCCCAATTCACAACTGGCAGAACACTGTAAAAGTGTCAGCACTGGGCATAAAAGCCCTGACAACTATTTAAATCCACAGCCTGCAGCCAGTGTAGATCAAGGGAACTGTAACTATGATATAAAACCAGTTCCATACTAGAAAGTGCTGGTCTTGTCTGAACTCTGCTATTGTCTGTGGAAAGGGTCAATTCAGCCCAACTATTACCTGGCTTATCTTCAGGAGGTGCTTGTTTCTCCACTGACTGGAGAGGGAACCTTTGATAACTGTGCTCATGGGACATCACCCTCAATCAAAACAAACTTCACAGCATCTCTGTAGATCTGTCTTACTAATTGCTTCCAGTTGCTCTGAATCTTACTCCAAAGCCTATGCCCACACCTAACAGCAAGCTTGTTCCCCTTGTCACCATGAGGACATCCTACAAGACCTGGCACATCCTGCACAGCCAGTGTCCTCTTCAGCCAGCCTCATGAGCAGTGAGGATCCCACACCTTCCCCCTGCTGCCAAAGCTTGGTGCTTAAAACAGAGCTTTGCCATGCCTAGGTAAGCACAATTATGTCAGATATCTCACATCCACACTTCCTGTTAATGCCCGAATTCCAGACCATTCTCTCTGGTACTTGTCTTCACCACCTGTTCCCAATTTATATTTCTTGCACCTGATTTTCCTCTCTTACTTGCAGTACTTCTCATTTCTTTTGCCTGAATTTCATTTTGTGATTTGCACCAATTCCAAATATTTGTTAAAATTGTAGTGTCCTTTGCCAATTCTTTGCAGTTGGAGATCATCCATAAACACTGTCTTTATTCTGTTATTTAATTTTGTAATGCATATATCAAATACTAGGCTATCCAGGATGGACCCTTACCAGATGCTAATTAATTACTGGTGCCATTGGAATCCAAAACTGTGCTCAAAAAGCAGTTGACAAATTTATACTGTTAGTGTTGCTTCAGCACACTCTCATAAATGCAAATTAGATGATTAAGAAGGTTATGTGAACCATGGATTTATATTACATTTCCCAATTTTTTGCCTACAAGTTTTCTCAGGACAGAAAATTGGTCTGGGTTGATGTTTTACCTGATGCCTATTTTATTATTCCAGAGGCATTTCTTCTGTTTCTGCATCTTTCTGATGCCTCCAACTTAGAAAGAGTGATCTGTAATTCCCCTGGTGTGGTAAGCACCTGTAGGCTTTGAGAGCGCAGTTGCCAAGGGGGATCCTTCTCCCCTGCCATTACACTCCGTGTTATCAGCGCCAGCACCTGCCCTCGCAGGGGAATAACAAAGCAGAAGGAATCCTGTGGCTCCAGAGGGCTCAGAAGTCTGTGCTGGGCAGCACTGCTGCATCCTGGCTTGGCTCCTGACCATTCCTGGGTGAAACTGCTGCTGCTCTTTTTAAGGTATGGAAGGGCAAAATTCCTGGATGATGGTAAACAAAGCCCTGAAGTAGCCTTTTTTT
>VYXF01011502.1:0-25635 GCA_013397295.1 Polioptila caerulea | reverse complement strand
GGTGATTTTAAAAACTACCCCGTCCCTCCCTCCGCCCCCAACATCCGCCCGCAGCTGCCAGACGCGACCGAAAGTCACTAATTATCTCCTGACCTGTTCTGCGCAATTAGGCCGAAAATGATGCCATCTAATTATCCTGACATGCAGGACTGTGCCCTGCCAACGCCGATCGGGGCCGGGGACCGCCCTCCCCTCCTCGGCCAAGATCTGTCATGGTCACCCGTGTCCCTCAGGGTCACCCTGGTCCCCCACAAGGGCACGGCGGGGCTCCTGGCAGGCTATACTAGGGGGCCTCACGCTGTCACCCTAGCAAAGCCCCGCTGTCACTCTGCGGTCCCGCTCCGAGCCCCCGCACAGGGTTCCGCCCCGTGGGAGCGGTGTGGGCAGAGCAGGGGCCGGGCCGGGCCGGGCCGTGTCCTCCCGCGGCCTCGGCGGGGGCGAACCCGCGGGCAGGATCGAGTCTGCTCACGAAGAGCTTTGGAGCAGCCGCCTCGTTAGCGCAGTAGGTAGCGCGTCAGTCTCATAATCTGAAGGTCGTGAGTTCGATCCTCACACGGGGCAAAGGCGGGCAACACTTTTGCTCTCGGCCGCGTCCCCCGCGCTTTTAGCGGCGACAAACTCGCCCGACACCGCGCTCTGAGCCGGCCGCTGACTCCCAGTCGTGCTTGTCGTGATTCCCGAAACGGCAGTTCCAGGTCAAGGCCTGTCTCTCCCGGGGCTGGGCCCGCGGAGTGTCTCCTGCAGGTGTTCTAGCTTTTGGCAGCCGGTTTTCAGCCTCCGGGCTGTGTGCGAGCCCCTTCGGGGCTGTGGGGACGGGGAAATGGCTCCTGCGGTGGGCACTGGGCACAGCCGGGGTCAGGCTGCGCCCAGGGGCCGCCCCGGCTGCGGGCAGGGCCCAGGAGCTGCTGTGGGGACAGGGCAGGACACGGGCCCTGGAGAAACACTCCAGTGTATGCACATTTACAGCTTTACTGCTTTTACAAACCATAACCATATGCACGTGTAGCCCACGCTGCAGGCCGAGACCTCAGTGGGTTTATTATTTCCCGTTAAATATAGAAATAATCATATGTAAGCTCCAAGACAATCATCTGAAAAAGACAATTTTTCTCATCTACTCCGTCTGCTTCCGAGATGATCCTGGCCTGTTGCATTTTTCTCTGTTTGGAAAGGAATGATGCCTCTTCTGCACACTGCTGCAATGAGATTTCCATGGATCCTGGTTGCTCCTAATGTGACTCTTTCTACTTCCAGGTGCAGAGGATGCTAAGGCAGTGATAACCAAGTGCCTTTGTGCATTCAGGTTTTCATGTAATTTAAGGAGAAGCAGAGGCTGTTCCCAGCCCCAGGTGACAAAAAGCTGCTGACTATCGGTACCATCCTGGCTCTGCCCGGTGCCTCAGCCCCCAGGGCCAGTCCTGCTCCAGGACTGCTGCCCCAAAGAGCATCAGCAAAACCCCGGGGGAAGCAGAACAAATTAAGATCCCAGTCCTCACATTTTCACAGGGCCAAGTCTCCCCCCGTATCCGGACTGTGTTTAGCAATTATGCATGATTCACTTTAATTTACTTTGCCCTATCCTTTTTTACTCTAACACCACATAATGTTCTTGACTCTTGGGTCAAAAGCATTATCCATCAGTACAGCAAGCATTATGAAGAGCAAGGTATTTGTTTAGATCCTCTCTCCCATTCTTTAGCATGTTCATTTACATGCTTAATATGTGTAACAACTTCAGGCAGCTCCAGCAGCAGGTGCTCCACACCTTCTCTGGGCCTTGGTTTCAATGTCTGGCTCTCGCTGGAAAGGATTTTTTTTCTCTAATTGCAAATTTCCCTGCTGCAACTTGTAGAATCCACTTACACATTACTGACAAAACCAAAATTTTAATAGTGGTTTGTTTCTTCAAGTCAAGGCAACCACTGGAAAAAATGAAGTATACAAATAATGCACACTCAGTAACTTAATGGTAAAAAGGGGTTTATTTTAGAAGTAAAAAATAACAAGAAGGTAACAAACAAAAGACGTATTTTCTAGCTAGGATTTTATTCTTATATAAAAATATCTCCAAAAGCCTTTAATAAACAGTCTATGATCCATCCTGAATCACACTATACATATTTAGCTTTTCACTGATTAATAATTTGAAAGTACAGCTAAAGTCCAGAGCAAATCATCTCAAGGTGACCACGTTGTAGCTGGGAAATGAGCTGCAGCGTGCCTGGTTTGGGCCTGTGAGGTGATCCTCTGTCTGAGCTGCCGGACTCTGGCCATCAGCTCCCGCTCCTGGCGCGCCAGTTCTGTTCGTCTCCTGCCTAAAGACACTGAAGTGCAAGAAACTTAACATTGCAACTAGTGGTTTTCCATAAACACTACAAATTCCTGTTGGAAAACAGACATCTCTGGCAGAGAAATGCTGGTTTTCATGTGGCTCTTTCTACTTCATGCCACTGGATTTGAGGCAGCCCTCAGACTGGTAAAAGCAGGTTCTTTGAAAATGGTGCCTCTATTGGCTACCAGGTCAGATGCTAATGGGGGCTAGAGCAGGTCCAGAGGTTCCCATTGCCTGTGGAATTTCGTACATAAGGTGCCTTGGAACTGAAACTGTGCTTTCACTGCCAGAGTAGCTAGGACAGACCAGAGGAAATTAGACTAATTCCTGACTATAACTCCCAGTCAGATTTTGATGAAAGACAGCTCTACATCCTCTCAACATTCCCAAATCATAAACAGCTATGAAGACAGAAAAAGCATGGGCAAGATTATCAGGTCAGAATGCAACTAAACTAGGCTGAGGTTTACTAGGACCACTCTCATAACGTGACACACTTCAGGCACTTCCTACCTGTGCCACCCCTGGTAGCAAAGACATTTCCAGCAGGTGTGAAAGAGAACACAATAAACTGGTTTACTCAAAACTGAACACCTACACAACTAATGACTCAATCACGCAGCCAGGTGTTCCAGCAATGCTCTGAAACTAAATGTGAAAGAGACTCCTAACTCAGAAACTTACTGTGTGGTGATGGTGCTAATGTAGACAAATCATTGAGACAGATGTTTCCAGACCTTGGCACCTGCTGGACTTCTACCCCTTTCTCTGTACACCTGGCCTTTAAATCACGTGGTCTCTCTGTGGGAAATGGAAAGAAGAGTTCTTTGTAAATTAAAAATATTGAAGTTTCTAGTGAATTTTTCTAGCTGGAGGTAGAAGAGTTTTTCTCCAGGAAGCAAAGCTAGAACAATCACCCACTCCAGTTAATGGCAAGTACAATTTGCTCAGAATTAGAGGTCAATGTTTCTAGTCTTCAGGTCAAAGCTATGCATCACTGCATTTCATTTTAAGGAATTACAGCTCTGTAATTTCATTAAATCCTTAAAATTCCCTTTAGAAATTACAACTCTTTAAGAAATTACATGTGCTGTTTCTTCCTATATAATTAATCTTCTGACAAATAGGCCACTAAGATCATATGAAATATGGCTACTTATGCTTGTAGTTTTAGGAGCCACCCATTTTAATTATGCACAGTTGCAAATTACTCCATACTAAAACATTAGGTAAATAAGGACAAAGGCTGAAAAAGTTTGCCCAAAGCAATACTAATCACCTAATCCTAATATTAGTCACTAATTTTATGTGAGCCTTGGAATCATGGTGGGAGGATAGGAGAAATACCTGCAAAAACACACAAATGCAGACTTGAGAAGGATATACTGGCCAATTCTGGAAGCACATAAATGTGTTGGAGTTGTTTGGGTTTTTTTTTTTTAACAAACACTTGGAAAACCCACTTCTTGGTATAATACAGTGTGTCATCACAGGACAACATTATTTGTCAGAAAATTTCTAATGGATGTGATTTTACAATTGTTTTAAGATGAGCTAAACCTGTGTTCCTACCTAAAAATGCCATTTATATTGCTGCATTTAACAGATATCAAACTGAGACTTCTTTCCAAGTCTGGCCTTGGAAAACAGATATATCTGTTTCATGAAAGAATATTGCCAAAAAGCACTTAGGGAGTGCTTAGTAAAGGAGTTATGCTTAAGTTTATCCCCAATATTGGACATTTGGTTTGTATTCAGTGGTTGAATGCTTCATGCCAACATCCACACAGAACTGTATTATCTACATGCTCACCAAAATAGCCATCTTCCCTTTGCAGCTTCTCAGCCAATTCTAATGCATCATTCATTTTGTCACCTAAGAACTGCTTCCTGTGCCCATCTGCAGCAGCAGCCACCTTCTGCTCTTCCTCAAGTTGAGCTTTATTGTGTACAACATCTTCCCACTGTGCAACAGAGATATTAAATGTCTTCAACAGATGTGTTGCAAGGAAAAAGCAACAAATAAAACCATCTGGATTATTACAGGTTACACTTTACCCTAAAATCAAAATATGTTAGTCAGCTGTGTGAAAGTTTCATTTTGAAAAATGTCTCATTCAAACATCTGGAGAAAGGTAAAAGTCTTGGGTCAGAGAATAAAAATGAGAGGAACCTACAGAAATAGCAATATGCATTCCTAAGGCTAAAACATCCTTACCAATTCACTCTTGTGCTTCCAGAAACTTCCAGTCAAAACAGAAAAGGAGACTTCTAACAAAATATTTCTCTAATACATTTCAACTTTCTGCACTCCCTTTTACAGGCAAAAGATGGTTACATTTTTGCCAGGCCCACTTAGAAAAAGAAATGATACAAATACCTTTTTTTCTTCTGTCTCCTTCATGACCTTCAGCAGTTCAGCTTCTTTCACCCTGTTGTCATGCAGGAGCTTGACAATCTTTCTGTAGCACTTCTCCCTGTCCTGGTCATCACGCCTGAGTCTCCGCTGCGCTTGCAGCCTCCAGTTGGAGTCAATGTGCTTCTGCTCAGCTTTGGCTAAATTTTCTTCAGCCACCTAATAAAACACCTTTCTTACCAGAAATTCAGTCTATTCCAACTGCACAGCCTTACCAACAGACCAGGCAAGACAAACTGAGGTGTTGTACAGTATCCCTGTCAGATGTCCCTGCTAGAGCCACTCACTAACAGGTGCAGCTGACATGAGATTGATACCTGAATGCCAATACTTTCACCCACATCCATCTGCTTCCAAAAATCAAATGCTGTTTACAAAAATTCGGACCCATATGTTTATTTCTTGACAATATACAAATGCAGATGCCAAGCATATGGGCAGTGGGATAGCTGCAACTATTTTTCCAACTGTGTAGTTACAAGTTCTGAGCTTGAAAATCTGAGCAATTTCTGATGTCAAGCTACACACATTCATTACTGTGATCTAGAAGACAGCTTCTACAGCTGAACTTCCTGCCAAGTACTACCAACTGAAATCTCCTTTGAGGCTATATTTTATTTTGTTATGGTTACAAACAAAACATATTCCTTATCAGGAGGATGACTTGTTTTGAAAAGCACTTTTGAGTCTTACATGCTTTCTAAGTTTTAAGAATTAAAAAAAAAAAGCTAGTATTTCTGGCAGGTCCAGAGAATTTAAGTATTATACAGTTGTTTGGACACTTCAGTCAGACTCTTGGAAACCTCAAAACTTTAAACATAGAATCTTAACCTATTAATATATGTATCTAGAAATTAGATTTCTTTTGAAAATATTTCCGTATGAACTTGAACTAGTTTAATTACAGTCAAAATACTATTAACCAGTTCTACTTGTATAAGTTTGCATATTGACTACCCAGAACACATGTTAAGATCCAGTCATCTTACTGTATGAGCTTTCTGTATTTCTTCTCTATCTATTTCTATCAATCTCTGAACACGTTGATCTTCCAGATCCACCTTTCTTCGATGGGCTTCCACCTCTTCTTTCATTTCCTTTGTAACTGCCTCTTGGTCTTTGATTAGATGCTGCCAAGCACACAAACAAAAATTATTGTTGCTAAGCTACTAGCTCACATTGGTAATTCCATCTCCTTAACATTTATTAAAATTTCATTAAACTAGTATTTTAATATATCCACACATCTTGTCCCACTACATATTATAACTGTCCAGGACAGTCATAGACCCTGCTTTATCCACCTGGAATTAGATGAAGCATGAGTCATAACAGTGGCCTGAGTCATGACAGGGGATGTAATTCCATTCTCCAGATTACTGTGGTGAATGCAAGCAGAATTCCAACCTAAATGAACTAGAGTCATCATGAAAATATTCTGCAATTTATGGCAAATTTTAGCCAAAACCCCAAAATGTTTCATAACTATAAACTGTGTTGCATGGCACTGGGACTTGTAACAAACACATCTGCAGCTGGAATGCAGAGATGATTTGCCAAAGTAGTACAACCCAGCAGCAGATGTAGAAAACAGCATTTTAGCTTAGCACCTTTTCTTCACTTTCACCAGGGCACATCTACACAGTTTTCTGCCAAGGTTATAACCCCTTCCCAGGCCTGTAGGAATCTATTGAGCAACTGAGGCAAAGTCAACATCCTTTGAGCTGGAGCAGGGACCCTCGCTGGCGGCAGCGAAACAGTGCAGGGAAATCCTGTCTGCACAGACTCTTGTGGGCAAACAGAGATCCTCAGCTAGTTAAATAATTGCTACCTTTCTAGCCTAGAGAGGATGATCACTGTAGAATTAGTTCCCTTAGAGAGCTGACTTTACACGTACTGGAATACAAATGAGCTTAGCCTGGTTTGTGTTATGTAGCCACAATACAGTTGGCTGTGTATTGAATAAATAAATGCTAACAGAAATTTAGCCCAGTCATGCTCAGTATGGATTATAAAAAGTTTATGACCAAAAGCTTTAAAAAACCAAATATAAGGTGACACGTTTCAAAATGAGGGCCAGAGAGCTGGATGTCTACTTCTCCTTTATTCCACTGGATCTACATGTACTCAAGATGGGTACATGTAGCTTGGATTTCTAAACACTTAACTGAGTATTTTTAATCAAAATTAGCATTTCTAAAACCTTCCATTGGCATCCTTGCTTTGCAGTAATTTATAATAATTATTTGTAATAATTAATTAAAATCTAACTTAAACAGAATTGCTGATTAAAATAATTTATTACTGAATAGCCATATTTCTGAATAAATCAGTCATTTCAGAAAGGAACTGCACATTCCTGATGAACCATCCACTCCATTTTGCTTAATGATGTTGTTGGCAACTAGACATTTTTTCATCACCTACATCAATCTGCTATACTGTTCTCTCCAGAAAATGCAGATATGTCTGGATATCACAGATGAAAAAGTGGGAGTTTGTGGATGAGGAACACATTGTTATATGCTTACTTCTTATTTACATGTTCCTCACTTCCCTCAAGCAGCTGAGCCTACAACTAAACCCTGCAGCAACCAAGTGATACCTCAGCACAGGAGAATAATAAAATGGGGAGGGTATGAATATTACCACCCAAAACTCCCCAAGATAACAGTGAGTTGTATTAATGCTTTTATCAACAGAGGATTTATTCTAAAAAAAGTTATTAAAGAGAAAAAAGAGAAAAAAACCCAGGCGCCCATTTCTCCTCACAAGGTGTGGTTGAATGAACACAATCAAATCCAAGAACGTCAAAGGAAGAACCATTAAATATTTGTATTTAGTATCATTCTCCAATAATTACCTGTTCAAAAAGCTGTTTTTGTGATTCAAGTTCCATCCGCCGTAGTTCTATATCTTGAACAGCAGCAGCTGTTTCCTGCTCTCTCATAGATGCCTTGTGTAGAAGAGAAACACATGAAAATACAGTAAAGAAATTCTTCTGCTTTAAAAAAGCATTATCAAAAAGAATGTCCAAACTCCCACGCCCCTAAGTTCTGGTTGACTTTCTGTCATAGGAAGAATGGAAAATACTGCATAACAAAAGCACAGGGCAAGGTGGGAAGATGCAGAGAAGAGTTTGGCATCCAGCCAAGCTATGTTAGGGAAATACCAGTCTTGAACTAATGCTAAAAACCTGCCAGATGCAGCTCTGAATCGAGTAAGGAGTCTCTGAAGCCAGAATGTTGTGGAGGACAGCAGCAGAAGGGGAAGTGGCTGCTTTGCACCTGGCAGAACCTGTGCTGAGCTGGAGCTAAGGCGTGTTACAGTGCCCTGACTGCAGGAACAACCACCCAGCTGCACTGTGCTCTGCAAAGTGTGTCACTGAGACACAAGGAATAGCCCTGCAAAGGCTCAAAATGTGCCCATGAGTTGCAAAAGCTTCCATTCCCAGCACCTGCATGCCATGGTGCCCAGGTTAGGGATTCAGAAGCAAAGCCAGGCCTGGCCAGAGGCCACTGTGGAGCCTCTCAGTCAATGGCAGAGTTAATTTGCAATCATTTTTCAACACTGCCACTAATCAGGTGAATCTGGCTTTTCTCAGGAATTTTGCCAGTTAAAGCAAGCCAGTGGAACATATTAAGTGCCAAATAAAACTGTTAAATTATGCATTTACCACTTAAAAAAGTCCTCCTCATGCTAAATACACATTCGGGCTCACAAATTACAGTATATCAACTAAAATTTTAGTGATACATTTTTTCCTTGTTTATTTTCTTGTTGTAGTCCAGAATGCAAAGAATATTTCTCTGCATGTTTTTAAGGACCAAAACCCTCTGAAAAATATTGCTTTTAACCTTTGTCCATGGAAAGGGCTTCCTAGGCTTTGGGATGAGACAGAATTATCAGGAATGTAAATTAGGTAGTAGTATAATAGGTAATTTATCACAGGGTGAGAAATGTAGATTTTTGGGTTTGTTAGAATGGTAAGTAAATGAAGAGAAGATGAAGGATNAGGCTGGTGTTAAGCCTGGTGTTCAGAAATTGCTGATAAGGAAAGAATAAACAACCTGGAGAACGAAAATGCCAAGAGTCTGATGTATTTTTTCCCACCAAAACAAGGACTTAAAAGACTAGTCTCCCCTATCAGGGGAGGGTTATTGGGAGTAATAACTCTTACATTTTCCCAGTTAAACCTTACAGAAAAGAATTGCTTGAGCAATACTCAACCTTTCTTGCAATTTCATTATCGAGACGTTTCAGTTCCATTTGAAGCTGATCTTGTTGGTAGTTCAGAAAACGCCTTCTTGAAGCATCTAAAAGTTGCAGTTCCTTTACTTTCAGTTCTCCTTTCATAACAGCAATCCTTCAAGGCCAAAATAAACAGAAATAAATAACAGAAATAATACTTTATATGTAAAAGGTCAGTACCAAAGAGCACAAACACACAACGCAGTTAGTATTGCTCTGAGCTCATCTCCAGCTTAACAAAGCTTAGGACAGTTGCTTTAATTCCTGTAAATTGTCCAGTTTTCATTTGAGACAAAATTAAATTCACAGTCACACATCTTCTAATGGCAATATCTCCAGTTAAGCTTTGAAGTCCTGTGCCCTGTTTCTGCTCCACTTAATTAAGTACTAACTAGTTTAATGATGTAAGGATCCAAAACAGCAAACTACTCCTTAGAATATCTGCCAGTGTCCTGGGACCTCTTGCTGCTCAAAATTAGTCCCAAGTTTATTTGGTAAATATCAAACTCTTTCAAGGAACAAAACCACAAACTCAAGGATTAGTATGTAAATAAAGTCTTGCTGTGCTCTTTAAAAAAACTCTGTAGGTTACAGAGGTTTAGGAGATGTGCTCAAAAAACATGGTGGTTAGGGACATGGTTTAGTGGTGAAAACTGAAAGTGCTTGGCTAAAACTTGGCAGTGCTGGGTTAACTGTTAGACTTGATGATCTTAAAGGTAATTTCCAATTTAAATGATTCCATGATTACCTGTAGTTTATCTAAGAAACCATGGAGATTTTGAAATTCTCTTAGACCTTCCCAACTGCAAAATGTACAAACTTACAGTTCAGCTTCATTACTATCACAACTGTTTGCTAATCAGCTGATACACAAAGCAGCTGTTTTTCTAGATCCACTAGAAATCCAAAACTGTGTACAGTCACTGATCCCATAAGCAACTCCCATATCTGCAGTGTGGGTCTGCCCACAATGCAAGTCTGAAGTTCTCAGTGTGCAGACACACAATCCAAAGGAACCAGACAAATGGCTGGGAGCTGAGACAAAAATATGACTTGACCTCTAATCTGCTGTATTCCCTCCAGGGAGTAATAGGCAAGGTAGTACTACAATCTAGATCACTTAATTCTCACACCAAAATATGACCCACCAGACCACAGTTATTCCACATTACAATTTATACAAATTAGTGGTTATTTCTCCTTTACTCGTGGTTAAAAATGTAAAAGTGCAGGCTACAGTAGCCAGACCCCTAATGCTTCCTGTATTCTAATACCTCTGCCTCTGTTCTGCCAACTTCTCTTCTTCTTCCAGTAGGATTTTTCGCCTCTGTTCTTCAGCTTCTTGAAGTAATTTCTGCTTTCGATACCAGGCTTCATCTTCTGCTTTCTGTTCCTGTGCTTTGGCTTCTGCTTCATGTGCTAATTGTCTGCATGGAAGGAGGTCACATGTTGATCATTCAGATCAAATATCAAAAATTACTTGATTACTTTAAAATTGATGATAGTTCTAGCAAAGAACTGCTGAAATGAGATGGCATAAAAGAATATGACATCCTCTTTGTAGTGGCAAAGTACATGAGGAAGAGTTACCATAGACTTGGTTAGAGACAACAGGGCATTACAAGTGAGTGCAGTTACTTTCTTCCTCGCATTTTTAGCAAGAATTGATTTCTAAGGGTGCCTTGGCATCATGGTACCCACTGATTTCAATAGCAAGCTAAGAACTCCTTGGCCCTTTAAAACTTGGACTCCACAAGGTCAACAGAGGTTTAGGCTCTGGCTATGAGCTTCCAAGTTTGGTGACCTGTGGCCCAATATCTTCTGCTAATTAGCAAACATTTTTTATTTAAGATAAGACTAATGATTCAATGCAAAAACATGTCAAAGTAACTCTCAAACTTTAGCAGCTATTTAAAGTCCTTTTCCTGAATTTTCTTATCTCTCCTCTGAAGACTACACATTACAACATACAAAGGCAATTCCATCCACCTGTCCTTCCCAGTCTGAGACCGTCTTCAATTTCCCACTAATACCTCTCTCGCAAGTATTCAATTTCATCCTGTCTGATCTTCTCCCACTCCCGAGCTCGATAATCCACAATGAACATGGGATATTTGTTAAATACAGGGTACTGTCCTTTTGTAAGTGGTGTGAAGTCATCAAGCATACGCTGTGGATGGATATCCAGTGGTGTAGCCTCCATAAGATGATAGGCTTCCTTAATCACAGCATTAATGTCCACATTGTTACGATGATGAAAGAAATACTGGAAGAGATATGCTGCCATTTACATTCTACACAAGATGATACACTTCTAGGTATTTTTACATAAATATATATTTGTTTTTAATACACATATTTGGGAATAATCAGGAAAATTAGCAAGATTTGTATTTCAACAGTTAATTGAAAAAATTTTTGAAGTTTTCCCTACTAATTCATAAAACTTCAACAGCTCAGGTGACTTGAGCCAAACTTCTTCAAGGTGGGAAAGGATGCTGTGGTTCTTTTCTTTCTCTTCAAATGGCAACTGTGAAAGGGATTTGGGAAACTGGATGTCAATTTAGAGTGTCCAATGGTGATTCCTACCACTGGATAAACCTGCCTCAACTTTCAATGTTCAGCCATGAAGCTCAGAAGTTTCTCCTCTTGCAGGACTATTTTTCCTGTCAAAGATCTTATCCACCAAGAAAATCTCTAAATGGTCATTATTAAACGGAGCAAAAATGTTATCTTCTTGCTGTCAGTCAAACTGACTGCTCATAAACACATTTTAGAGGTGGAACCCTTTGTCTACAGAGATATTTTCATAAGAAAAAGAATCCTCTTTTTAAGGAACATTAAACATAAGGAAACATTTTAATTTAGCTTTAGAGAACATCCAATAATACCGCCCAACTTTGAAAATCTGACAAGACGATAATGAAACAAGTCACAGAATTATTGTGTATTGTCTCCAGAGGCAGAAGTCCATACTAGATCCTCAAAAATGAGACAGAATTATTTTGTCCTTGATGGACTATTGAAATTTTAAAAATGGCTTTTAGTGACACTAGAAAGCTTATGAAAGCTTTAAAGTTCTCCTTGCATGAAATGGCAGGAAACTGCTCAATGTTTTACTCATTTATTGGGTATTTGTCAGGTACCAGATATTAATGTGGAAATGGATCTCCTTGTAACTTGTCTAACAACAGACACGATGTTTTACACATCTTTTCCACATCATTGACTTAAATATGAAGATGTTTACCTCAAAATCTGATGCTTGATTACAGTGGAGCAAGGGAACTCTGGAACATATAATATAGGCAACGACAATCATTAGAAAGTATGAAGGATGGTTGGAGAAAATATTGTCGAAGACTTTCAGCCATTCTTCTCTTGTTAGAACCTCAGATAATAGTGTTTCTAGGAGAGGCCAAGCATAAACCTAAATTATTTGGGAAAATTGACAAAACAATCCATTAGTACAATTTTACCATTCCTTTTAAAGAAATAATATGATTTTTCTTGCTTTATACCAAGAATCTATTAATTTATGAAGGAAACAGGAAATGAACCAGAACATTTCAAGATAAGTTTCATCCCACACTTTAAACATTCAAAGTTAATCTGGGTGATTACAAATACACTTCTTATTTCACTGGATGTCTAAATGCTCTGTTTAGATTTGTGAAACTAAAATAATCCCTAATAATAAAGAGGGATTACAAAATTAATTCATCACACTTATGTCCATGTTAAAAAAAAGGTGCATTTCTAATTTGATGATTAGATTTTTAAGCAATGTGGACTTGAAAGCAAAGAACTTCTAAAGAACTAAAACAGAATATATATGATCATGGACAAGGAAAAATAACAGGAAAGCAATGATATATTCTTTACACTCCCCACATAATTCACTATTATTTAATGAAAATTACCCCAAACTAGAAATACATCAAAATAAAAGACAAGCACACTGTCATTCACTGCAGTATATTTTTGTATACAAAAGCTGTCTAGAATATTACCTGTGAAGTCACATTGTATTTTATAAAATGCTGAAGTAGTTCTTTGTCATGATGTGCCAAAACATTTTCCAGAATACTAAGGATATTAACTGGAGGATTGGGAAAGTACTCAAACCAGTGCTGACAAAAATTAACTGAAAGAGAACAAGAAGCTGAACACAATCCACTGTAATCCAGAGCAAAAGACTCATGACAACCCTGAAGTTTGGTAATAAAGCTGATGCATTTAAGATGTTTCAGGCAGCAAAACCTGTTTAGGATACTCCTATCTCTTCTCTTTCTGAGTATTCCTAAACCATTCCCACAGTACACTGCTCCTCCAGCTGCACTTGCATGACTTTTTGTGTCAGTACACCGTGAACCAGACTGAAGAACTAATCTGGCACAAATATAAAGTGAAAAACGGTGAGCTGTGGGACTAAGGCATGGGAGGCAGATGGGAAAAGTTAAACCAGTATTTCTGTCCCACAAAACTACAGCCTGGATCAAGTAATTTTTAACATACTAGGAATAATTTCTGTATATTTGGATACTTATTCACCAACAGCATGTGGTTGCAAAGTGGGTATGTATGCTTGGCAGAACATACCTTCTGTAGACTTAGCAGCAGCTGCAACAACTAATTTAAGTGTAAAGTACTTTAATTTAGAATGTTTCTTCAGAAGACAGCCAAAGCCAGTGTTCAGACAAATGTCTAGTTTTGAGTTACCACATGCTCAGGACAACTAAACCTTTTAAAACCTTGAAAGAGATCATTCCCTGTTGACTGGGAGCAGGTGGGGTAGGTGGCTGTGACTACTTTTCCCATGTCTCAGAGACATAATTATTATGATATAATTATGCTAGATACATTTGAGCTTGCAAATGCTAGATACCTTTCAGTTAGACTTTACAAACACTGTTAAAACTGCTAACTTTTTGCTAGAAACACTGCAAATGGAAGCCTCATATTTTGAGACTTTTGTTTTAAGCTCCATATTAATTCCTGGTAACACCTTGGTTACACTCTATAAGGAAATACCTTATTCATTTCAGCAGGAAAAGCTGTTTTGCATTGGAAAGCTTAAACATGTTGCAGCATATTTGAGTTTTTAAAATCATTGCTTACCTACTACTGTAGCAACAACTTCAAAGCAGATCAGCTGGTTGTTCTGGAATAATTTTACAAATGGGAATGCTAGCAAAGGCAAGTAAGGTGTCTCAGCAAAGATAGCAGACCAGTGAGCTAGAGCTGACAAGGTCCTGTACACAGAGGCAAACAAAGGTGTAGAAAACTGATCCAAAACCAAACAAAAATATAGTATGTATTTTACAACCACAACATAAAAAGACTCTGAACTTCAAGACAGATGCAGGATTGTACAAGTTACCAAAACAAAATTGCATGAGGGCACTACTATGTCACTTTAGATTTTTTCTTACAGCTGATTCCAGCTACTGGATACATTTCAGATGTATGTGATATGTATATGAAAATAAAAATCTATAATATTTAAATAAATACAAATATATATTTTACCTCTGTAGAACTCTCAGCAGTTTCCTACTTTTGATAGGATACTCTTTCTGAATGTTTATAAATGCACTGTGGATTCCCCTATCTATCAGGCTACTGAATGCCAAGTGGTTTTCAGGAAGTTGTAATAAGGAACGCCAAACAAACATCCTGCAATTAAAATGCAACCTTAGTCAAGGAAATTCTTTTTCATAGGCCAGTAAACACAAGCAATTTTATTTTATGCAAGCATGAACATGCAGACAAAAAATACCTGTACTTAGCTGGATATTCTCCAAATCCTTTCAGTAAGGCCCGCAGACGTTTCTTGTTTAATCCACCTGGCAATTCGTTCTACAAAACAGGGGAGCAACAATAAATGTAACCATTTTCTCTTTCTTTGCACTCTAATTGATGAGAGTGGCTAAATAATGAAATTTATCACACAGTGTAAAAAAAAAATAAAAAAATGTGTTTTGCTGTCTGTTACATAGCCCTAGGAACTTCAACAACAAAAAAAAGGTAATTCAAAACATCATTTACTGTCTCCTGAACTCAAAGGACAGCTGCCATTGATTTCAGTCAGAAGCACATCAGACTCAAACTGACTGAACTATGTGCTATTAAAAGATGGATATAGCAAACCATAAAGAATACTAATGCAGAAAATAGAACATATGGTGACACATAAACAGGAACCTATATATATATATATAAGGCACAAGATAAAGACAGAGAGAGAAAATGGCACCGTTATGACCGAAGGGAATAAATGTAACAGCAATTCATCTTCTAAATAATTTTTTTAAGAAAGGAAATGGATTCTAGGCAGACATGTTAGAGGTGCCAGTTTGCTTTCTGCAGGAAAGCAGATCAGATCTAGCAAATACCAAATGTGTCACAAGTTGCTTGAACAACTGCAGAGGTACCGCAGACTGGAGGCAGCTCTGTCTGTGTCACAAACTGTAGGAGTATGGGCTAAATAGAGAGAGAAAATAGTACTAAAATTTCCTTAATCCCTGCTCTGCTCAAATACCCAAGAGCATCAGTGCCGGAATTTATTTTTTAAAGCAAATGGCAATGAAATATAAACACTGCAGACTGGAGGACAAAATATTTGCAACTACTTCCTACCTCTTTATTTTCAAGTGATGTATTTGTTTGCAGTTTTAGCAATCTGCTTTGAATTTTGCTTCGTTTGGATTTCCATGGCCCCTCTGACCTTCCTGAAGTCACTTTTGTGATCAGTTTATTTGCCTCTGATTTGTACTTGGACCCATCTTCCATAACCTTGAACATGAACGGTGGAGGCTAGTATTAAGTGCAAATACCTTGGTTAAACTCTTGTAAGCCAGATTGCACAGAAATATAATTTGCTGTTTATTTTATATGACACATTTTTGAGTTTGATTGCTATAAAAAGAAGACTAGAAATACATTTATACTGTAAATAAACAGATATACATTGTATACTCCTGAAAAAGAATGTCCATGAATAAAACTGCTGTAACTATGAGAAGGTTTATGTAGCTTCCAAGCTAACTCAAACATCATGTTATTTCCTTGCTTAGCAAACAGTAAAAATATAATTGGGATAGTATAGATGTGTATCATGTACTGTTCAGGTTATTTACTTTAGTGTGTTTCTCAATGTCATTAAAATACTTTGCATTTCTATAGCACCAGTTAAAAGAATACAGAAGACCTTTACAAACTTTAATTAGTCTTCAGTGTCAGGCAGGTATTAATTAATTCAATGCTGGAGATTGTGAAAGCAAGTGACAAAGTGGATATCCCAGTTCATGTCAAACAGTCAGCAAAAGTGCAAATGGAATGCGTGTGACATCTTTACACATCCTTCCTCAGCTCCAGCTCCATCATTATCCAGAGCTGGTTACTGTTTACTTCAAAGACATGGTGATTAAAGATATATGGAATTCTGTATTTAGAAACCTGACTCCCATTAATAAATTAATGTAATAAAATAAGGACTGGTGTTTAGAATGTTTGTTATTTAGGAAGTATTAGGAGTGTATGATTGTGCCATAAATGATGGGTGCTGGTATCCAATAACACAGTGAGAAGAACAAAATCACAGTAACAAAAACACCATGCATGCCCACAGTTTAAGAGAGCATTAGTTGCAAAACATTTCCTATAGGAAATGGAACAGAAGAGGCACAATTATTCTGTTTCCATCTCCTCCAAAACACCATTACAAAAAGAAACTGATGTACATGAATGGCTATAGAAAAAAATACCATCTCCCCCTTCCAACACCAGTAACACAGTGATACATATACCTTCAAAATATCAAATTACCTGACAGGCTGGAGGAACTACGAAGGAAACTGTACAAATCACTTTTTCTTTATTTGTATTGTTAAATACGGCACTTCAACGCATGTCTGCAAACTACTGCTGATGCAAAACATATGCAGACAAATACAATCTTTAAGGGGACTTATTGCTGTTTTCAGAAATGTAAAATACTTTACCTTATTTCCTTCTTGAGTCAAAGCTTGGACACTGTATAAGTTAAGGCTTCCATTTACCATTACTGAGGCAATATACCGTCCATTGGGGCTAATCACTGCTGTACTAATTCCCTCTTCAGGACTCCCAATGTCAAAAAGAAGTTTGCATGTTTCTATATTGATAAATCTCATAATATTATCTTGACTTAACACTCCAAGGACCTATAAGTTAGAAGGATTCATCCATTAATACTGCCAATGTAAAACAAAGTGGAAAACCCAATTCAGCAACAACATTACATTAAGCTAAAGGGGCAACTGAGCAAAGATTCAGCACAGTAACTTTCCTTTTGTATTGTATATCCCTATACCCCCAGTGCCCCCCAGGTATAGGTGTTGAATCCACTAACCAAATGCTCCTGTCTTAAGCTTTATGAGAAAACTGACCTGATTGGAGCCCCCATCAAAACTGTCAGGGAGGAATTCCAGGTGACGGACAGCTCGCACTTCCTCAGGCATCTGGATTATTCTTACCAACCGCTTTGATTTCAAACACCACAAGTGAAGATGACTTGATTTCCCACCAGCTACCAAAGTCTGGCCATTCCTGGATCACAGGTAAAGCTTCCATCAGCATACTATAATTTAGATTACTGTTAGCTAAAAAGAGAGATTGTTCATTTTGTTCTATGCGCTCAAATCACTTTTGAATCAGCCATTATTCCTATGACACTCTCCTGAAAGAACAAAATAGCTCCTAAATAATAAAATTTGCTTTAGTAAAGGATAGTTTAAACCTTATTTTAGTGGTCACTAAAAGTCAACCTAATTTATTTCAACTGTTGTGGGACTCTAATAAAAACTGCTACTGATCCTTGCTGAATGTATCAGTCACAGCAGAGTTCAAAAGCTTATCACAGTATATGGCTCAATACTTTCACAAAATATTACAAATAAAGAAAGAGAACCTGTTTAAAACCACAATTTTTATAGTCTGCCTTTAGAATGTTTAAAATAGCAATTTACCTGGTAACTGCAAACACCTTATAAAATAAAACAGAACCTTCTACAGGAGTTGGCAACTGGTATTTACAGTGAAGAGTATCAAATTCCCATGCAAAAACAGAATTATCTTTGAAACAGCTGAGAATGGTGTTACTCAATGGAAGAAAAAAAACCAGGAAGAATATGGAAAAGAAAAGAAAATGGGATGTTGTCAAGGAAGTACATTTTAAATTAATCAAAGTGCATGGCAAAATAAAACATGGTAGGTGTGGCTATTACTTAAGTGTGCTTGGATCCCACAGGGAGCTGGTCCCTGTCTCCTGTGACAGCCCAGAGAGGAGTAGGTGTGCTCTCCTTGCACTGGTTAAAACTTGTTGTACCCTTTGCAAAGCCAGTTTAACTCATTGAAATAACTGTTAAATTTTGTCTGTCTTGTTTTTATGAGTGTTAAACTTTATTGTTTCCGATGAGTGCAGAGAGGATGCAATATAAACGCTGGGGATATCACTGACTGAGATTAAGTCAGTGCCACAAAGTTTGGTCTGAATGATCTCTTGGGGCCTTGAAAATCTGGAAATATGGATATGTGGGCTGGGTTTCATCTTAGTGACGGAAAATTGGACATTCAGGCGAAATGAGTCACTAGACAGTGAGCAAAAGTAACCTGTGGGGAAAAGAGTCATCTGAGCTACCAGAGTCACTTATCTTCAGACAGACTGAGCTGTCTGTCCTCCTTCAGGGACCCTCAGGAAGACTAGACAATGAATTGAGAGCAGATGAATTTTGGTAAACTGGAGTACCAAATAGTTGCTAATTTTCTGCTTTGCCACAGAAAAATACCACAGGATGGTCACAAGCAGCTGCTGAATAAACAATGATGTTTGATCATTGTAGATGTGCTGTATTCTCATCTGTCTCACCTGCTGTCTGTTCACTCTGCACCTCAGTCTTTATCTTTTTAAATTATCTTTGCCCCATATCAGCTTAACATAAGGTATATGTTGGAGTGCAGCTGGGCTTAAGAGGCATCAAAAAGCACAACAAAGGTGGGTGTGACACTCTTGCACTGGCTCAGAGAGCAAGCAAGAATCCAGCTTTGCACACTGAGTGTCAGGCCTGTGGTCTAACAATAACCACAAACTTCAGTAAAGCACAAATTCATCTATATGTCTTAGACTGTGGAATGAGAATAAATACCATTATTCTAAAGAAAGGAAAATGAAATCTAGATCATTTGCATAATGTCCTATAAGGCTCCTGATGCCCAAATGTGATCTATTAATTCAATCATAATCTGTACTGTTTGGCTTTAAAGGTTATTACATACTGCAACATCCTCATCCTACCAAATTCCAAGAGCCACTTACCAATAAGTAGTCCCTACACATAGCCTACACAAAGAAAGGTACTGAGCAGTAGAAAAATCTTGTCTCCACTAGAGAAATGCATCCATCTTTGGAGGAAAGATGTTATAATTATTTTAGCAACATCCACTACACAACAGTTTTATTAAAACAAACAAACAAAAATTTATGGATGATCTTTCACAGTAATTGCTAGGTGACTATTTTAAGCTGACAGAATTTCTGCCTGACCCAGAACTGGGTGAGGACACTCAAATGAATAGCCTTGCTCTCTGCAAAAGCAGCATGGCTTTTTAGTGGCCAGCCTGACGAGAACCTTGGTTTGAAGTGGTGTTTGTCAAACTATTCACTGCAGGGCAGCACGTGTGCAAGCCATGCTCAGGCACTGGGTTAGGACTTTCTGTAGTACTTAGACCAAAGTGTGACATTTGGTGGCGCAGGCAGACCTGTTTATAACAGTGTAATGCTAAGGGAGACCTACTTAAACTATTCTCTGACACAAACATGTCACCCTTCTCATCTCATGCTGTTCCAGTGTGTCTGTGCAGCAAACAGAAGCAGAGAAACCACTAGGCTAAAAAGAAGTGATTTCTTTTTCCTGGGTTCCTTTTCAGCCTCGTTTGTTCCCACATTCAGTGCTTTGCATGCACAGACGGAAGAGCTTTGGAATAAGAAACTGAATGGGGCAGGTGGTGGTGACTGTTTGAAGTTACCATTATTGACACCAAAACTGTTTTTTTAACAACACCCTTAAATCCCACTACCATTCAGGTTGGAATCAATCTGCACAGGTGCTCTGAGCCCACCCTAGGCTAATGCAAGGTCAACCCAGAAGATGGTTCCAACTTCCAAGTTAAATTGGGTTAGTCAAAGTCATGTCCAAGCAAGTTTTGAGTATCTCTAAAGATGGAGGTTCCTTAAAAGTTCCCAGCAGATGTCTGCAACTACTGAGTCATGATTTCAATGGTCTGGATGATGTGATAGGATGGCAGTTAAGATGAGATGCCCAAAGATGACAAAAAAGATTCCACTGTATTTTAAAGACTATTTACCAGTAATGTGATTTTAATATGTGATACCTAGTGTGGTCTGTTTGTTCACCCTTTAGCAATTGCTCTTGACTCACCTTTTGTATACCCACAGACTGACGAACATTCAGCCTTCTTATTCTTTGAAAGGTGTCCAAGTCCCACAGTTGAGCTGTATCAGGGGAAGTAGTGATGGCATACTTGCCTGAGCCATGGACAGAGATGGAAGACACTGAAGATTCATGGCCTCTCATCCAACTAACTAGCTCCTGGGTTCCTGCAGAAGTTGATGAAAGATATGAAAGTCATTCAAACTGGAACAACTACTGCTTTAGTCTTTATTGTCAATACTATGCTGTGAAAGAGCATAACTAGTATATAACCATTTGCCATCAGAGCCCAACACATAAGAAACAAAGGTATCAGTCTTCACATAGCTCTTGTACCTTAGAGGCACAATCTTCTCCTCATCTCCAAAACATAGATTTTATAAGTTATGCTCAGTTCAGCACAGAAAGCCAGCTTGCACAGACTTGTTCAATTTAGCCTAAAAATCAATCTTAAAAAGTCATGAACAATGTGATCAGTTAAGTTCAGCATGGCTCATAAAATATCTGATGTGAACATCCACAGAAGCTGAGACTGAATGTTCTAGTTAGAATTCTGCACTTGTTTTTACTTGTGGAGAGAATGCGTGAATGATTACACAAATATTTACAGGTGCAAAGAAGAAAGGTTTAATGACAACAGGCTATGACTATAGAAAGGCAGAGTCAGAAAGCAACAGCTCATTAATTCTTCTAGAATCCAAAACATTTTTATGCTGTGCACTACATTCTAAGGAAATGGTTCCTCTGACTACAATGTCTCCCACTTGTGACTGCATGACCACTAATCTTCCCTCAGCAACCAAACTGCACTCATGGCAATTACACTGTTTACATTGGGTGGTTTGCCTGGCAGCCCATGGGGTGGTTCCAGCTACTGCTGTGGCATCAAAGATAGGAAACGGCTATAAAGCAGCTCATAAAGCATAAAAGTCAAACTTTCTGCTGTGCTTACAGACAATGGAGTGCTTAAAGCATGTCACCTGAGAGATTACATGGGATTACAGAGTATGTCTTCCAAAGGAGGATGGAGCCCATCAGGTACTGTCCAATACCCTAAGGAACGGTACCAACTTAGGTGGGTACCATTCATATTTTAGAACATTCTTCAGTATTTGTTGATATCTGGAAACAGCTATCAAGTACTATAAACATGCAGTACTCTTTGGAATAATAAAGATTCCTCTAAAAGTGCATCCAAACATCTAAGTTTGGTCTTGCTGTCGTTGACAGGAAGAGAAAAAGTGCAGAGGATTTCAGACCTTAACTCTGACTCTTCCTCTATTTTGAGGAACATTTTGCTACATTAAAATCTTCACAGATAATCTCAAACTCAAATCCTAAAACTGAGATGAGTGATTCCTACAGCTTTTTCAAAATATTTAAATCCAGATAAAATTTGGATATAACAGAGACTTTATATACAACTGCATTTTCTGATAAGTAAAGAATAATTTATGAAGAATGAATTGTCACTGCCCTTCACCATTTAACTTCTAATCAAGACAGACACACAGCTGTGATGTTAATTTTTAATATTGTTTTTGAATACTCAAAAGTATTGACATTTCTTTTAGTGTACATTGTCACTTTGTTCAAATATTTTATTGTAAATATAGTTAAGAACTTGTTCAGTTGCAAACTAGCATACTGTCAACTGGTTTTTGCTTTATTTTAATAGAATAACTCATTCTAAGTAAACATATTAAAAAGTGCTTAAAAAAAGTAACATACCTGACTACAATCCTGTGGTGGACTTCAGTTAAACAGATGCCTATGTGACTCAGTAGGAATAAAGAACTTTGGCAAAGCAAAGGGTTCATTTAGGTTCATTTAGGTTCATTTACCCAAGGACTATTACCAACATAGGCCCTAACTTTTCTTTTTCAGACAGATGGCATGAAATACATAGTATAATTTCCATAAAACAAACTATCCAAAAATTTAAAATCAAAACTACAATTATGTAAGTTTTCATGCCAATACAGATAGAATTTTGAAATTTCTCCTTACCTGTATCAAAGCACTTAACAGAATAATCTGCCAAAGCCACAAGGAACTCTGTCTTTCTGCGAAGATTAAATGCCAAAGCAGTGCAAGCCTGCATTGTCCTCTGAACAAGGTTGAACCTATTTAAAAATATACATTCTCATTGTGTTAGGAAACTTAGGTACATTTAATGTCAAGTGAAGTAATAACTTAATTGGTTTCAATATATTTCACAGAGGGAAAAAAAAAACACAAACAGAATAAGGAAATCATATCCAATTATAATAGATCTAAAAATCAGTGCTAGTATTTTAAAACTCTGTAGTAAAATGCTAAAAGACTGGCTGATGTATTTCTACAAAAGAAAACACTAGGTCTAGTCAAATGCAATTTGTGGCTCATTCATTGATCCATACTGACCCAAGAATAACTTCTGGTGGTAGCATTTAAGCTATGGCATTGCTGTTCAGTTTACAGTTGCAAGCCTCTGATCTTTTTGAGCAGCTAAACTAATGAAATAACACTTAGGGAGCCTACACGAGACACTGGGTTGAAATTTCAGCCCTGAGCAAACTATTACCTATTTCAAACTATCTAGTTAAAACCTGACCTTGTCCAGGCAAGTTCCACACCCCCGAATGCTGCAGATGTCTCAATTAAAAAGTCTTGATAGAAATATTCTTACCTGTTCCCATTCAAGTCAAAAACATATATATTCCCTTGGCGGTCTCCTGCGAGGAGAGAATCCCCAGAACTGTTGAAAGCCACATTCAGAAAATGTATTGTCTTTGAATGGTACCCTTGGACACTGTGAATGATGTTCACTATAACTCTGTGAAGAAAGCCAGCAAAACAACCATGCTTAGAATCATTTTATTACCATTTATATCTGCAAGACAGAGGATTAAAATGTTTCTACGTTATTATCTTACAATTCTGATTTTCCATGTTCTATGAAAAACTTCCATGAAACCCATTTATTTCTAATATTAAAAATATACTACAAAGGAAGTAATTCACTGGGTTGGAAGGTAGGTAGGAGACATGTAAAGCAGATGGGGGAAATTCACTGTTCATGATCCTTTCATGTGGTTCCCAGTTACCTGATTTCCATTATTAATGAATAACACTAATATATGCTGATGTATCTGAAAGCCCAATTCAGCACTCAGCAAGGAACCTGGCTCATCATTACCACTGCAAAGAAATGTTCTAGAAAACTGAGAAGCTGTGCTTTACTGTAAGAAACCACTCTGATTAGACGTGAGGAAAATCAGTTTTAATATCACTTCTTTTCACAGTCTTCAGAAGCATTGGGATTGTTAAGACTGGGAAAAAAAAAGGCTCTGAGGTGACCTAATTGTGGCCTTCCAGTACCTGAAAGGAGCCTACAAGAAAGGTGGAGAGAGACTTTTTACAAAGGCCTAGAACGACAGGACAAGAATAGATGACTTCAAACCGAAAGAGAGTAGGTTTACATTAGACATCAGGAAAAAATTCTTTACTGTGAGGGTGGTGAGACAATCAGGCTCCCTAGAGAAGTTCTGGATGCTCCATCCCTGGAAGTGTTTAAGGCCAGGCTGGATGGGGCTCTGAGCAACCTGGTCTAGTGGAAGGTGTCCAGGCCCATGGCAGGGGGGGTGGAACTAGATGATCTTTAAGCCCCCTTCCACTTCAAATTATTCTATGATTCTATGAAGAAAGCCTTATTTATTAATCATTTGAGCCATTACAGAACAAAAATTGTCAGTTTTCCACTTCTAACCTTGTACGGTGCGGTCCACATAAAATGAAGCTAGATGCAGAAATGTGCAGAATAAGCTGTAAGAGGAAGGTTTTTCCAGGAAGCAGGACATTGAGATTTGGAAGATCTGCTATTCCTGGATTTATTGCCTAACACTAAACAAGCAAATGATTTTGTATTATCACTTGAATGTAAATTCACAGTTAAACCAAACACCTAAAACTGCGCTAGATATTGGCAGGCTGATTAAAGACTGCAGAGCACTTGCAGAACGTTCTGAACACAGTTATATAAGATGCTGATAGCTCTCTGAGACAGAATATGCTACCCAGCACCTTCATGGGGCTGTGGAGGTAAGTCACAAACTCTGAGTGAATGGCAGAAGGAGGTCATAGAGCCATGGTGCAGACTAGAGATAAAACTAATTGCACCTCACTGTTCAGATCATTCTTTTCTTCAATAAAAGGGCCATAAAAATGAAACTAGTAAGATGAAATATTTTAAACTGTAATTGAAATCTAGTGATGTTTGTGTGGAATTATAACATTAAAGACTCTAACAAACAAAGTATGATTTCTGCTTCTAAAACTATCGTGAAACACAAGTACTTATCAATGCAGCTACAGCACCTCCCAAGACCTTCTCAACGTCACTCTTTGCCTTTCAAAAGTTTCCCTGCCACTAAACTAAGCCAGGAGAACAGAGTTAGGAGTTCATGGGGCTGCCTCGAGTCCCTCAAGGCAGAAGCCTCCGAGGCAGCATTTGTGCTGCTGCTCTTCAGCTCAGACCAGGCAGTATTTACATAGCATACCACACTGCGATCAATCTCTTGGAATTCCCCCAAGGCATTTTATTCAATACAACTACAATGGAAGCACTGAGCTGTGGTAAGTGCCCAGCCGAGCTGAGCAGCCTGAGCACGGAGCTCTCAGCCTCCTTGGGGACCTGCTCCGCCTTCAAGAGGGCATCTCATTAAGTATCCCAAGGGCGGGTGCCAAGAGGACGATGCCAGACTCTTTTCGGTGGTGCCCAGCTACAGGACGCGAGCAATGACCTTAAAATAAAACACAAGCGTTTCATTTCAAGGAAGAACGTCTTCACGTAGAAGATGGCAGGGCACCAAACAGGCTGCCCAGGGAGGTCGTGGAGTCTCCCTCTCTGGAGACATTCCAAGCCCACCTGGACGCGCTCCTAAGTGACCTGCTTTAGGTGACCCTGCCTTGGCAGCGGGGTTGGACTGGATGATCTCCAGAGGCCCCCTCCAACCGTAGCGATTCCGTAATTCAAGGGGAACGTGCTCCTTTCGCTATCCGGGTATCCCCGGACTGCCCCTTCAACCACCCTGAAGAGGGTCAGGTGGGCCCGGGCCAGCCCTGCCCCGTCCGCCCGCTCCTCTCGGGCAGCCGCTCCCCCC
>VYXF01011501.1:37007-64680 GCA_013397295.1 Polioptila caerulea | reverse complement strand
AAAAAAACAAAACCAAAACAACAACCACTCCAGATACCCTCACTTCTGTTGGTCTGTTTGATAGTTTCCCAGAAAAAACGATATGTATCTCAGGATTTTATGAGCCTTCAGTTATTTTGGAACATGACTGAATAAATCAAGTGGTAAATCTTCTGGTTTAGCCTTCATGAAAGTTCATGCTGATGTTCCCAAGTCCAATGTTACTGCTGAGAAGCTTTCTGGGCATGCTGAGAATAGTTCCTGTAAACTATTATGGCAATATTTTAAGATGCTGTCATATCATGCTGGCCCTTCAAACAGTCAGCAATAATGAAGAGCTGTGTTTAAATATATTTTTTCCATATGCCTGAGCTGCTTGTTGAGGCCAGGAGAGAAGAAGGGTGCCTGATTTAAGAGCAAGAGTTGCTTCAGTTAACTAAATTTTATACTGTTTATAGTTATAGGGAGTGATGGAGGGCCCAAAAAACCCCCCAAAACAGCACAAGCTGTTTGCAATTAACCAGGCAGCGTTTCAGGTGGTTTTGTATCTCAAAGTGCAAATTTATCTTGAGCAGAATCATTCGTCTCAAACTCATTGTTGCCCTTTCTTATGTTGGAGAGCTCCCTATTAAAACTGAATTTCAAATATTTCTTATGTAAGCGCAGTCAAAACAAAAGTTTGGCTGATGCAGTATCTTGTCTGATATAGTTGCCAAAAGCAGATGGCCGGGGAAAAGTTTGTGCTATAGCCCTAATGTTCACCTGGCTTTGAGCCATGTTTGGGCCAAGGTTTATGAGCTGATGGGTGTCTTTGTATTTATAGCAGTGTTGTCTCTTTGTTTCCAGACCATCCATTGGAGAGAAGGTACAAAGCCTGATAGCAGCAAACTCACACAAACTGATAGCTGACACCACAGGGAGGGTGAAGTTTCAAAGAAACGGCTCAGAAAAGGCATCAGATAAGTCCAATTTCTTCAATATCACACCATGAAAAATAGCTCAGAAAAAGCCCTTCAAAAAGCCAGTTTTCTTAAATATCACACTATGAACTGTGGAGAATTTTCCTGTTTTGTACAATTTTTTACCATGTTGCTGAATTTTTGCAGTATGTGATAATTACTGTGTTGTTTATGCAGCTATTTTCTGGGCAACAAAGCATGTCTCATGAAATAGAGAGCAACTTCTCTATAAAGCTGGTTCCAGGCAGCTCTGGAATAATGGGTCACCACAAAACCCTGGTCTTGAAAACAGCCTAGTGTAGTCCTAACACAGTTAAACATCCAGATTTGTTTTTCAGGTCCTGGGTGGTGTTGGAGATAGCAAAGATTTACCTCTATCCTCTATATTAATACTACAGGATTACCAAAAAGCCTTCTGCTTGGCTCATGGTCTGCTGGGGACCAACTCCTGAATAAATGCTGCAGTTGTCCCACGAATTCCAGATGTTTTAATGCCTTAGGCTCAAAGCCTGCACAGGTAGCTCAAGAAGTCAGTCCCCAGTTCCAGTTAATAGAATATTACTGATGCATATATTTCAACTGGAAATTAGTTCAGTCCTAGACGAAGTAGTGTGACTATAAATTTGCAAATCTTTTCATGGAATTCTTTAATCAGCTGACTACTGGCATTTGTAGCTGACTAATGAAGTGAAAATGTGAACAGAGATTTACATAAACTCTCTTATAAAGGTGAGATATCCACTGACAAGCACAGTCAGAAAAAAATCTCCAGCCAGAACAAAAACAGCTCAGGATTTTACTTTAGATACTTGATATTCAGCATTTCTAGAACTCTTTGTGAAAGTGAGAGTGACATTTCATTAAAAAAAGAGAAGCTTTTCTTTCATGGTAGGTAACCAAAGTTTTATTATGCCTGAGAAATGTGGTCTGTTGTTTTGGACAACAACGGCATTTATGTTCCTACTCATTAAGTGTGTAGTCTATAACCATATTTTCCTTTGTCTTTTTAAAAATAGATATTATAGGTACTAGGTCTGTATTATGTGTTATTGCACATTGCAGAAGTTGTTTAGTCTTTACACTATATGAAGTTATTTCAGCAAGTTGTTTGTTTGGCAAGTTGTATTGCATTATGTGTGTCTTAAAAGTAAAGGTAGTCTCTTATTTCACTTCCAAATTAGTTTGAAAATTATATTTTAGGCATCATTTGTTCTAATGAAAAGATAGGATTTTATTTTTTAATACATTGAAGCAAAAAATTATAAATAATTTTTTTGTATATAATCTGATACAGATCCTTAAGGGTTTCTATTTCAGAGCACAGTTCAATTACAGCAGCCTTCCAACATCTAAAGTTGGCCTGTGAGAAATCTGGAGAGGGACTTTTCACAAGAGCATGCAGTGAGAGGAGAAGGGGGAATGACTTTAAACTGAAAGAGGGTAGTTTTAGATTAGATATTAGGGAGAATTTTTTTATGTTAATGATGGTCAGGCATCTGGAATAAGCAGCCCAGAGAAGCTGTGGATGCCCCAGCCTGAAAGTGTTCAAGGTTAGGCTGGATGGGGCGTTGAGCAGCCTCTAGTTGGGAATGTGGAATGTGTCCCTGACCATGGCAGAGAGGTTGGAACTGGGTGATCTCTAAGGTCCCTTCCAACCCAAACCATTCTATGAATAAATGATTCTACGATTTTCACTTCTTATTTCAATCTTAATATTTTGTTTAATCCAAAGAAGAATGCTGCTGGATTCAAATGCTGCATCAAATGAGATTTTTACTGCATGCAATTTCTGCATGCAGGACTACACCCCTTTAATCTAGATTTGTAACTGCTGTGTTTTTTAAGGACTCATTGTACTCTTGGCAACCAATAGTGTTGAAGTAAAATGCTATCATCCCCTGAGTAACCATGGAAACCAAAACAATGTTTATGGGTTTTTGGATAAACTGAACTACCTACACGGCATAAGAGATGCTTTAATACTATCTTAGTGTTATTCACTGTAACAAGTGATGTCTTAAAGCATGAAGCAAAAAGGTACATAGAAGGAGTACAGCAAAGAACAATAAGAACTCTTTTCTCTGTAATCAATAAATTTAATGAGACTTTTCTTAACATTAGTTTGGGGGTATTTTTCATATTTGATAGTCAGAGATACTTCATTTCAGGAATACAATGACCTGAATTTTCTTCACATTTTGTGATATCAGTATTTGGTCATAATATTGAGCAGCTGGAACTGGAAGTTTCTCTCAGTTGTGAGAGAAACCACTCACAATTACAGCATTTAATATTAGACAATTATGGCTGCACATTCAATAAACAAAAAAAAAAACCCACCCCTCTGTTCTTTTCATTCTGATTGATGTAATACTTCTGTGAAATTTCTTCTTAAATATTTGAGGGATTTACTGAATTTCAATGTGGTATTGCTCTGGCTTAGTAATTGACTATTTTTTCTCTTTGAAATAAGCTGTCCCTCCCTGTCATCCAAGGAAAATGTTCCTGAAGGAACAAGAGTAATCAAATCACATAAAGTACTTCCAAAATCAGTTATGGTTTCGAGAAAGCAACTCAGACCCTGAGTTTTGCTTGAGAAATGGGTAAGGAGAGTCTGAGAGCAGAAACCTGAATATCCCTTGACCCTTCCTGCCTCGACTGCTTGCTGTTGCCAGCAATCCTTCCCTATTGCTCCACTGAAGCACTGTCCCAAAAGATCACAAAGCTGAGACCTGTCTCAGGCTTCATAAATCCTCCTTCAGAGTGCTGAGGGAGAGTCAGTAAACAAGTTTGGTTTTGATAAAGGCTTACTGCAGTACACTCTGCAGAAAATGTTTTTCCTTTGTTGGGCAGTGAGACACTGTGCATCTCCCCAGTCCTACATAACTCACGCAGGGCTCATATGTTCCTCCCTCTGGAGTCTGGGCATGCTGCTTGTCTGCCTGGGGAGCTTCTGTGCACAGACAGGGAAGGGCAATTTTGGGATGTAATTTAATACACTAGCGATGGTAAATAATTTGTGAAAACAGGCAATATTTTAGAAAAACAGATGCAGTTTTCTGTTTCAATATCTACTGCAAAATCTGAAACAAGTAGAGTTCTTGTCCATACCATCAGAATTCTTCTCCTTTTGCAGTGCTAACTTACTTCTTTTTAATGTTACAAGTGTGAATTACATCAAAGAAGAGAGGCTGAAAATACCAGCCTCTCCTTCCTTTTCTCCTGTCATATGAAAAGGCTTTAATAGATCTTGAAAGAACCATGTCAAATGTTAAACAAAATTTATTTGCCATTCATTAAATTAACATTACATTGTATCATATAAGCAAAGCATGTACAAATACTTAAAATTTCTTTTATCCGTGTCTTGAAAAGTAAACTGTATTTATCATTTACCTCAGCCATAGAGCATATTTTGATATGATAAAAGTATTAAATAATAAAATGTGTAGAAAACTTCAACTGCTCTGTGGAACTGCAACAGGAAAAAAACAGAGTGAAGTCTCATTAAAACAGACCAAATCAAAGTAGCCTGTAAAAATGAAGTAAAATGGGAACAAAACCCCACTATTTGGGGAAAAATATGTTTTGGAAGAGACGAGATCTAAGATTTTGTGTGGGTGGCTTGATCCCTTGTTTCTTCACCTGAAATCCTCAAGCTGCATCTTTGTATGGATCTAATGTTCCTTCCTGCTGAACCTGGTGAGAGAACATGTCAAAGGGCAAAGCAGAGGGGACTAGTGTTACCTCAGGGAGATAATTAAACTTGCAAACAAAGGTTTCTATGAAGGGAACTGCCTTTGTCTCATATGGCCAGAGCTTCTGCAACCAAATAGGAAGCACAATGCACATTTGCAGGAGCCCAGGATGTTGGCAAGCAGTTCACAGAGGGTATCTGATGAAATATTTCCCTTTAATCAGGGCAATAAAAAGATCACTGTTGGCAGATATTCACTGAGGAGATGCTTGAATCCAGTTGCAAGGAAAGGAGAAGTTGTTGGAATAAATGTCAACTATTCATAATATCATCAAGCTTACTGCAGGAAAAATCACCAGTAGATATTTAAGGTACAAACATATCTGCTTTAAGGCAAAGGATAGAAAGATAATTACACACAGGGATTTTTACAGCAAAAAGTGAAATACCTGAAATCAAATTAACTACTAAAAAAATTATTTATTGACATGGAAGACATGCCAGAAAGCAGAAGGGAAGGTGTCCAGTGGGTTGATGTGGACTAGGGGTCAGGTGACCACCAAAGTTGTTCTATCACTCCCTTCTTCAGCTGGAAGGGGAAAATAGAGTGAAAGGTTCTTCGTTCAAGATAAGAGCAGGGAGAGGTCCCTCACTAGTTCCTGTCATGGACAAAACAGAATGGATATGGGGAAATTACTTTAATTTATTGCCAATGAAATCAGAGTAAGATAAAGAGAAATAAACATAAATCTTAAAAGCACCTTTCCCCACCTCTCTCTTCTTTCTTGGCTCAACTTCACTCCTGGTTTTCACTCTCTCCTTGCCTTCAGCAGCTCAGGATGAACGAGGAATGGTGGCTGTGGTCAGTTCATCCTATATTATCTCTGTCCCTCCTTCCTTCCCAGAGGGAGGACTCCTCACACTCTTGCCCTGCTCCAGTGCAGGTCCCTCCCACAGGGTGCAGTCCATCAGGAATAGGCTGCTCCAGCATGGGTCCTCCATGGGTCCAGAGGCCCAGCGAGCAGCCCTGCTCCAGTGAGGGCTCCTCTCTCCATGGGTCCACAGGTCCTGCCAGGAGTCTCTTCCAATGCTGGCTACCCGTGGCATCACAGCCTTCTTCCCTCTGAGCATTCACCTGCTCTGGCGTGGGTCTCCTCCCTGGGCTGCAGGTGGATCTCTGCTGCACTGTGGATATCCACAGGCTGCAGGGGCACAGCTGCCTCTCCATAGTCTGCACGTGGCTGCAGGGGAATCTCAGCTCGGGCACCTGGAGCACCTCCTGCCCTTCCTTCTCCCCTGACACCGCTGTCTGCAGAGCTGCTCCTCTCACATTTTCTCACATCTCTCTCCATCCACAGTTGTGTTGTGCAGTAGATTTCCCTCTTCTTAACTAGGTTATCCCACAGGTCCTACTACCATCACTGATGGGGTCAGCCTTGGACAACAGAGGGTCCAGCTTGGAACCGGCTGACATTGGCTCCACTGGACGTGGGGAACCTTCTGGCAGCTTCCATGAAGGCCACCCTTGTAGCCTTCCCCCTACCATGCCATGCAAACCCAATGCAAACATCAATATCATGCTGAAAGAAATGTCTGAAGAGTGAAAGATAAAAGAACAATACCGTTTGTCTGAGTTATAATTCACAGGAGACAAAGAACAGCTTAATTATGCTCAGGATGAAGGTGAGTTTTATAGGATGTTTCTGAAAATAAATGTAGGAACATTAAGGAATAAATCAGTGTAAACATTTGAAAACTGGAAAAGCTTAGTCATGTAGAAGGATGGCTGTTGAAAAGGGAATTGATTGGTAGGATAAACAAAATATGTCAGTAGTGAAAGGAACAGAAGAAATAATGCAAGGACGATGATCCAATGGAATTATCACATCACAAAAAGATTGAAATCTGACCTGCTGAGCTATTTAGGAGATGTTAACTGAAGCTGATGTGGGCAGAACTATGGTACATAACCTGATTACTGATAGAAAAGTATGACAGCAAACAGCTGCTGTGCAGTAAGGGTGTATCTGCAATCTTGCGAATTGAGGAAAACATAAGGCATGCCACCTGTCCTTTTTTGCAACCTTCTTTAATTTAATTATATGATAAATTACACCAAAAGTTATTTTGTGAAATATTCAACTGCTATTTCACTAGTGATGACATGAGAGATTTTCTAATTTAACACTTCAGGTGAGTAAAGAGACATTGAAGTACATTTAAAAAACCAACCTAGAAAGCTATTGTTTTTCAGAAAGAATGAAAAGTAAAATATAAAACAACTGCCAGATTTTACTTCTAGTGCCACAGAACCTAAAAACATTTTTAAATACATTGCAGAAGTAGCTATGTATTTGTGGACTATTTTCCCTTCTGTAGCTTTTGTATCATTACTGGCGGATGGAAACACTTATTTTTAAGGCTGGCAATCACTCTCCCCTGCAAGAGATTTGTGATTTTGGCAGACTTTGAACATTTGAGCTGGCTTTTTTTTTTCTGTGCCCTTTCCAAGCTAAATTACTGTGTAAAACAAATTTTAAGATGGGTCAATTTTTACTAAGACCCTCTGGTCTTATCTTGTTTTAATTGAATTTAATGGAATTTGGAAGACAAATGTAACTAAACTCCTACTTCAGCTGCTCCAATTACCCCTCTCACATATTGCTAGCTGTGAACTTTTGAAAAAACTTTAATTGCTTATTGCTTCACCTTTTCTGGTGAGTTAGTTCTGTGTACTTAGGTGGACTTTTCCACTGTCATTTCAGTGGCATCCTTGAAATGATGCAGGCTGTTACACATTAAATACTTTATTTGAGAATAATTTTGCTTTATTTAGAATCATAGACAAGTTTGAGTTGGAAGGAACCTTAAAATCTTTTATGTCCATCTCTGTGTAATGAGCAGGGACACCTTCCACCAGACCAGGCCATTCACTGCCCCATCCAACCTGGCCTTGAACATTGCCAGGAATGGGATATTCACAACTTCTCTGGGCAACCTGTTGCAGTGTCTCACCACCACCACCTAGAAGAAATTTGTCTCATGTCTCACCACTAAAGAATTTGTCTCATGTATCTAAATTTCCCCTCTTTCAGTTTGAACCCATGACTCCTTGCCCAATCACTACAGCTCCTGATGGACAGTCCCCCTCCAGCTTTCCTGTTGGCCCCCTTCAAGTACTGTAAGGTTGCTGTGAGGTATTCAGGCAACCTTCTCTCCTCCAGGCTGAGCAGCCCCAACTTTCTCAGCCTGTCTTCATAGGGGGGTACTTCAGCCATCCTAGCAACTTTTTGCCCCCCCACTCTGGACCTGCTCCAGCAGTTTCATGTCCTTCTTACGTTGGAAGAACCTGGACTTATCCAGTGTCCCAGGTGGGGTCTGACAAGAGCAAGCAGAGCAGCAGAATCACCTCCCTCAGCCTTCTGGTCACGTTTCTTTCCATGCAGCCCAGCACACAGGTGGCTTTTGGGCTGTGAGTGAACACTTCTGTCTCAGGTTGAGTGAGTAATTTGTGTCCTCTGCTCTCATTCTGATGTAGAGTACTGGCCAACCCAAGAGAGAGAAAAAAGAGACTGGGAAAAAATCAGGAAATTCAGTGTAAGGAAAAACTGAGCATAACCCCCGGCCATTGTTGTACCTATGTGGTACCCCTGTAAAGGGCTTCTGAGTCCATTTGTGTTTGCAGAGAGATTGTAAAATCTGACACTGTGTAACCACTAAAAATTAACAGCAGTGGAAGCATCAGTTCCCGTGATGGAGTGAAGATGCTTTGGCAGAGTTAGCAGGGAGAGCCAGCCAAGAGGTTAGAAAGGTGTATAGGATTATGGTAGCTGTGGTCTGCTGTGTTTGTGTGGAGAAAATTACAATTAATCAAGCAGAATAGTCTGAAAGAGTAGTGAAAATACCTATGCTGTTAAAAAAACAAAAGGGGATAATATGGATGTCAACAGGGCTGAAAGAATGTTACTCAACATTCCTTCAACAAAAGTCATTATTTTTCCACTCTGTTTCATCATCAAAGAAGAAAAAATTGAGTGTTGTATTTGTCAAAGAACTTCCCTACCTCCTACAATTGTGTATCAACAGATAATTTGAAAATAGTAGATGGAATACATTAACTGCTTGAAATAATTACAGCACCATGTACAAGCTAATTTATTCCAATACCAGGATAGATCAGCAGCAGATGTGAGAAAAACGATGTAGTCTAAATCAGTAAACTCTATCAGTCATCTGCAGCAAATGCTCTGGGGGAATCAAATAGGGGTGGGAAGAATTATTTTCCTGTAACTTCCCAGCTTATGATAATAAATTTACTAAAAAATAACTTTTTTAGAAATATCCTGAAAACTGGGGATGAGCTGCTGTAGAGAAGAAAGAGATAATAATTGCATGTGGCTGTGACTAGATCTCACTGTACTTTCATTGTTCAAAGCAGAGAATAAGAACAGGTTTTTTGCTTTATTCCCCTAGATATCTTCTTTATTATTCACACTGTTATTATCTTTTAGCTTAGAACTGTACATAGCTCTGTTTTTAACCATCAGATTTTGAAATTTTAAGTAGACTGGGAAGGTTCTGGAAGCAAGTAAATGCTTAACTGGTGTACACAGGCACATAAGGGTGTTTATGCTTGAATTCAGAGCATGAAAAGAACAAAAAATCTGTTTTGATATGAATTATTCATGCAATGGTTTTGCAATTTTTGCTACTTTTAAATAGACAAAGAGTGCCAAAAGGAAAAATATGCCAAAAGGAAAAATCCTCCCTTTTATTTAATTTTCTATAGGCAAAGGCTGACATTTGCATGTGCTATTGCCTAAAAGTTTTACTTTTAGGTCTTTACTTGTCAAGAATTTGAAGGAGAAACAGAATATATTGGGTTGCTTGACACAGGCTAAACAATATAGAAAACCAGACCTTTTTACCACCAACCTGAAAAAGAAATTTGTGTACTTTAATGTTTTTAACTCCCTAGTTAACAGTTAACTGTTAGACCTTCATTCTGATATACTAGAAGTTTGTTAAATATTATTTTTCTTTTCAGGTAATTATATAAGAGTCAAGCATTCCCAAAATACTGAAGGAAATGGTGCAAAGTTTGAAACATTTTCTACTATATGCGGTTTCAGTGAAAGAAAATCAATTTTATGTATTTATTTATATTAACCTGTTACCATGAAAAGCTCTGCCTTGCATGACAGAGTGTAACTAGAAACTGTGTCATTCACTTCTGAAAAAAGATGCAAACGGTGATACTTCCTAAAAAAGGTAGATCTAATCCTGAATATATAATACTGAACTATATTTCTCCCAGAAGCAGCAAATCTCATTCCTTTTCTTCTATTGGCCTGAAGTTTAAAAAGGGGGAAAAAAGGCTTGCTGCAGCTTTGAGGATGAAGAAAGCATTCAGACAAAGGTTAGAAAAGCTGTATGTTCACGTAACTATTTGTTTAGAAAGCAATTAGAAATCTATGTGTTAATCTATTGCAGGGCAAAAACAAATCTAATATCTTGTTTACACGGGAAATTATCCCAGCTGTTCACATGGAAATCTGCTCTTCCCTGGCCAGTGCTCACAGCCCACATGGACCATCTGAGTTGGCTTCCCACTGCTGGGGAACTGATTTGAGCTCCCCAGACTCCTGGGTCCTTTCTCACCATTGCAGCATCTGGCAGAGATTTTCTTTACCCAGTGCCCAAGCCTGAGCTGCCACACAAGCTCCTTCCTCCCTGCAGAAACTCATGTAGCATAGGCTAAATAGCTACAGCTACCAGTTCTAGATGGACCCCAAAAATGTTCTTTTTTGCAATATATTAAGGGTAATTTTCCAGTGATGAATTCTTATTCCTGGAAGGCAGACAGTGTGGGGCTTTTTATTCTAAAACAAGTTGAAAAAATTATATTAAATGAAATATGCTTGTCATTTCCATTGCCAAAGTTATTCATTATCTTTTTTTTGCCAGAGATGCGGCAAGTGGCAGAAAGCTGGATGACCAGTAGAATGTAATTTATAAAATATTTTGGGATATTTCTGTATGAAAATCTCTACAAAAATGCAAGATATTAATAACAAACTTGACAGTCCTAGACTGCTCATATTTAAGGACAAATTCCCATTAAAGGCAAAAATGAATTTCAAATCTTCTCTATTTTTCATGCCAACATAATTCAAATAACTGATCTTTAAACAAAATTACGCTTGATCTACTATCAGGGTCAAAACAGACTCAACTTGGGAAATTTAACTTGATTCCTTGCCTGTAAATTTACTAACTGATTTTGGAATTGAGAAAGAAAGATGAAAAAAATTGAAGTACTTGAGAGGATCATCTGCAGAGACAGCACCAGCCCCCCTCAGCTCATGCATGGGGTTCCTTGGAGCCAGCTGGAATCAGGTGTCTTCAGCACCTGCATCCTGTACGTCTGTTTGGTCTATTTTCCTGGTTTTCATATTCAGAGTTCATTTTTGTACTGTATATATAGCCCAACACTATTATTTTATTTTTTTCTAAGAATTCGTGATTTCCCAGCTTAACTAACAACTTAGACCTCCACTGTTCCTCCCTGAAGCATTCATATTGTGTCAAAACAGAGTCCATATTTTGTGGGATGAAACTTTTACCTACAACAAAATTACCCAAGGATGTTTTCTTAATGGGTGATTTTAAGTACTCAAGCTGTTTGTTTATAAGATTAAAGAGTCTTATCCTGTTTTTGCTCTCTGGTGGTTTTGCAAATCTGGCAGTGCAGGTATAAATCCCACTTACTCCAGGAATTTTCCAGATTTTGTATTTTCTGTTACCTACAAAAGACCTAAAACTTGTCAATTATGACTTTTGATTTGATATGCCAGAAGGTCTCCTAACATAGCCAGTACTAGTCACATCAGGTGAAGCTGTGTAAGTTATGATTATTGCAGGTTGAACAGCACAGGTTGCAAGAGATCTGGTCCAAACTTGCACAGGAATGGGAGCCTATGGAAGATCATTTGGTGCCCTGTCCCATTGCATCTGGAAAACCTCCAGCAATGAAGATTATACCACAGCTCTGGGGAGGTTGTTCCAGTGAATGGTTTTATTCCCCATAAAAAAATTATTTCTTATGTCAAGGTGAAACGACTCCTGGTGCTACTTTGCATGTTGCTCCTTGACTTTTCCATGTGAATCTTCATGAAGAGAGAGGTTCCATCCTCTTTGTAGTCACACTTTAAATACAGGAATACTGTGATGAGATCCCCTCTGAGCCACATTTTCGCAGATTGAAAGACTTAACTCCTTCTATCTTTCCTCACAGGGCAGGTTCTACAGCCTTTTGTTTATCTTCATGGCCCTCCTTTGGACACCCACCCCCCTCAAATCAGTCTTCATGTCTTTTTTGAATTGTGGGGACCAGAACTGGCCACAATACTACAGACATGGCCTGACAAGCAGTATGCACAATTGGATTATCAGATCTCTGCTAGTAATGTCCCAGTAGATACAGTCCAGGAACAAAAATAAATCCTGTGCTTGCAGTCAGGTACAGCATGAAAGAAGCAACCTGATGTTTCCCACAAACCAAACAGTGTAAATAATCAGATTGGTGTTTGTGTTACACACATTTAGATGTGGCAAATCATATTTGTCAAGAACTTTGCAGGACAAATGGTGCTGTGGGATTGCAAATTGTAATTATGTGAGGACCTTATTGAAACATGCAATTTCCAAACATTGCATCCAACATTAACATTTGGAAAATACGATATAATTTTTTAAAAATGAGAACAACCAAAATCTGTGCAAAGGGAATCCTACTTTAAAGGATGTGTAAAAGTAAGCTTCAACAGATGGAAATCTTTCTTTTTAACCAAACCAATGGCTGTATCTGAAGAGGCATCTAAGTACCATCTTCTATCTAACTCATGATTTTCCTAATTTCATATTTAAATATGGGAGATCGCATCTTGCTTTTATCCTATTTTACAGAATAAATGTTATTTTGAAAGTTCAACTTTTCTTGTCTAAAGATTAAATCTGGAAAGGAATTCAAATATGTCTGGGAAATGCCAAATAGTAAAGTTTAAATAAACTTCTGGCTTCTACAGTAAATAAATTAATTATCTTGGATTAAATTGGAGTGGAGATTTTTTGAGGGAGATACATATCCTCACAGTGACATCCAGTATCTAATTTGTAACTGAAATACTTGGAAGTATGGATTAAAATATGAATCAGTGGAGAAAAAAAACCCAAAAAACTGAAGTCTGTCAAATTTTGTCCTTGCTTTGTCCTGTTGATGGGAAAGAAATGACTTTAGTTTACATTTCTCACATTCTCTTAAAAGACTTGCTTTGTATGTGATTTCATTTTTTGGAGCATAGTTCTTCTTCCTTGCTGTTCCTTGTCCACCTGACAATGTCCAGAAGTGTTTGAGTCTCTGGAATCCTGTGTCAAAGGTCTAGCAGACAGATGCCATGCCAAAAGCAGATGATCCCATTTCTGTGCATGGACCCTGACAGCTTGCACAGAACATTTGTTTATTCTGGCAGCACTGCACTTAATCTCTGTTCTTCCTCTTGTGGTACAGCGTTCCAGAAGGAATGTTTTTCTCTTTCACCTTTCAATCAATGTTTTAAAATTTGGCAATCATTCTTTTGTTGTTTCAGGTAGAAAGGAGGATTTTCAGAGGGCTTCTGACAACTCATTGCTTTATGGAATATTGAATGGCATTTTCCCCAGAAGAGAATAATTTCTCTCTCAGATTTAAATTTTCTGACTCTTTTCTTCAAGATATTTGAGCACTTCAGTAATTATTAGCATTTCTTATAATGACAATAATATTTTGTTGCTAGTTCCCATCTCACATAAATGTCTAAAATCATGGTGTTAAGACTTGTCAGGGACCTTTTCCAAGTGCAGATACAAAAGCTGGTGTCCCACACCTCTGTCTTCAAAGGCCAGGAGGTGAAGGACAAGAAAATTTCAAGCATGATAAGAAAAACATTTAAGCAACAATAAATACTGTTGACAAAGCCAACCATCAGTTCTGGTTTTGGCTGGAGTAGAATTAATTTTCTTCTTGTGCAGGTATCTGAATACCTGCCTGCCTACAAGAAGCAGTAAACTAATTCCTTGTTTCATTTTGCATGTGGGATTTTTGCTTTTCCTATTAAACTGTCATTGTCTCAATTCTTGAGTATTTTTCCAGCTTTTACCCACTGATTCTCTCCTTTATCCCACTGGTGGAAGACTGGGCTGTGTGGTCTATAGTTGCTGGCTGGAGTTAAACCATGACAGCGTACAAAATCTTTAAAAGCTATCTTTTTTTAGTTTTTAAACATCCTCAGTCACACTTAGATTTGGGTGGATACATATGCATAACCCACTTGGCATCCAGTTCCAGACACCTCTTTCAACACAGTCAGTCCCTCTGGGTCCAGTTGTAGAGATTCCTATATTTTGTTTTAAAGATCCCTGGTTAAAAGCTAAAAGTTTAATAGGAAGATTTTTCTTCAAATTCAACCTCTTTGAAACTTACACAAGAGTGTTAGAGTAGGGTGATTCTTTCAAAGGAAGTATATTCATATTTAGCTGGCATTATATTGTTCTTTAGGCCTTGCTGGAAGTGTAAGCCAAACTCTTGGCTATAGGACTAATTTATTACCTCAGATCACAAAGGATTATGTTAAAGTAGGTTCTGAGCCAAACATTGTGCACATGATTATCTGGCGCCTAAGTTTTTTTCCCTCCTAACAAAATGATTGAGCCCATTTTATCTGGAAATGCTTTTTGTCTGGAATCATGAGCAATGATCATTCAGCAAGAGAACTCTTTCAGTGAAATACAATCAAAATAATTTTGTGCAGAACTATCAAAGCAACAACTGTCTACATCCAATTCAATAGAGTATGACATTTTTTAATCATTTTAACTGCAAAATAATGGTCATTTTAATTCATAAAAAGGGGTTAAATAGAAAAAGATTAGGTTTTACTTATAACTTGTCAAGTCACTAGGAGTTTGCGTAGTGGCAGAAAAGACAATGAGTTTTTTTCTTTCCCTTTGAAATGGTCTGGTGTTGGTAACAATGTGAGATCCAAGGAAGGGAAGTTGCTTGGGGTTCCATCAGGATTTGGCTCTTCTCTTACTCAGTGCATACCAGCCTTACCCCAGAGATACTTCAGTGTCTGAAATATTTTGCTTTGCTCTGTAAAGGGTATTCTAAATTAAGGTATATTAATCTAGATAAAAGGAATTTTGTATTCAGAAATGTATTTTTTTTCCTTCTGTGCCCCCCAGGTTTTCTTTGTTCTTACCACATCATAAAAGTCACTCTTAGATTTAAACACTTAGTTCATTACTTTTATTTTTTCTCTAGATGCATAGAGTGGAGAAATTTTACAAACCATAAATGGAAAGTTTCAGTACTTTTAGTTGTGAATTTTTAAGCAGAATGAAACCAATCTATTTAAATCTACATATGCAACTTAATTCTTTTCAGTGGTCTTAACTACTAAAAAGGAATGATGAAATTCCAGCTCACAAAATGAATTCGATGTAAATTTATGTCCTTTGAAAATCAGATAACTTTTTATCTCTTCCTCTCCCATTCATCTCAATGAAAATTTGAGAAGTATTCTATTACATTTAGCAAATATATACCTTGGGACATAAGTGCTATAACAGCACTCTAATGATTTATGTAGCCCATGGTATTTTGCATAAGAGAACACAAGCTGAAAAATTTTTTAGCTAATTGCTGTTTATATTTCTTGATTTTTTTTTTAAGAGAAATAATTAAAATGTCAACATAATTCATTCTTTTCCTTGAAGCTGAAAAAGAAAACTAGGAAGAAGAAAATTAATTTCCATGCCAGACCTTGCCTTTGGAACCAGTGAATATTTGCTGCCCATGGAATTTTTTCTGTTATGTTTTAAAACTGACATATCTCTTACTTTTCTCTGTGTCATAGTAAATAAAGAATATATTGACTTCTTGCAAGGCAAAGATATTGATTATACACAGAAGTAAGGCTCCCTACCAACTCATAAGTTTTACTGTGAGAATGTTGTGCTGAACACAAGATGAAAATTAATTTCCTTGTTAAAACTTGTAGAGGTAGATTACTAAAAAGAAAACATTTTATTTTCCTGCTTTCTGGCATTATGTGTTCACCATCAGATTTCTCTTCTCATGCATTCATTGTTAGGTATACAAAACTTTAAATGAGCAATTATGTTTATGAGAACAATGGTATGTATATTGTGGACCATGAATCCCTGCAAAAATGTGTGGGTATTTAACAACAAGAACAAAAAGATTAAATAGAAATTTAGTAGAAAGTTAAATGCATATTAACACCATTCAATATTGTTATTAAAAATGAAGAAGAAAAATATTTATGGGGAATATCAACTAGAGATAATCCAATCTGACACTGATGGGCTATGAAGCAGTGTGAAATAAGTGCATATCTTCTTTCATCACTCGCTTTTAGCCACTCAAGCAGTTATTTGTGTATCTGTCACATTTTCATAAGCATTTTCTATGTCTCCACAATATCCCTTGTGCCTGGAGTGGTTTAAGTATCTAAAAGTAGGCAAATCCTTATTGGTATTTCCCAAGTGCTGAAGTAGATCTTCCATTTTGTAAAAGCAGTATAATCTATTACAGTACTTGAGAAAACTTTGCTATAAATCCACCTGTACCTTCAAACATTAAAATGAGTAATGTCTCTCCCTATAAGCTCATTTATCATATAATAAAATACTACCTAAACCAGATGAAATGTAGAAACGTTTCCTAATATTTTTGGCTTTTAACAGAGAGCTGTCACCTATCTAAAGCAGCCTGTGATCTCAGCCTGGGGGCTGTTGTCCATGAAGGTGTTTAGCTGAGTGTGGTGGCAAGTACATCGTCACAGCTGACCTCGACGGGGAGCTGCAGTCGGTCAGGACTTGCCAGAGACCCTCCTAAGACATGGGAGAGGACTCAGACATAGAGTCAATAACCCCTCAGTATTTCCCTAGGACCACCCTGACTCAGAGTCCCCTCCCCAGGCTCAGTCTTGGGAAAGACTCCCACGAGGTCACTGGGAGCAGCCATGGCTTTTTATCTGTTTGCACCAGAGATTAGGGATGGGACCAGGCTGGCAGCAGTGCAGACAAACACTCTGCCTGGCTTTAATCCTGCTCAAAAAGATGTCAAGGTCTGGGGCGTCACCAGCCACAGTCTGGTAACAGAAACAGAAAGAGAAAAGCAAAACTCCAGCACAGACTACAAGAATAGAATTTAAATTTTCCTAGACTTTCATTTTTCCAGGAAGATCACAATCGGAAGACATTCAAATCTCTCTTTTTGCTGCATCTGGAACCAGAGTGCCAGCAGAAAAATGAAGAAGAGGTGACAGTGTTCTCTTGATTTCTGCTAACCTGAGCAGATGAGGCTTGCTGTGAAGCACGGCTTCACAGGCTAAAGGACACATAAAGGCAGGAACTAAAAGAAGTAGTGATAAAATGAGTCCATTTTGGCCTCCTATAAATCGTTCTATTACACTTTAGTGCTTCCATCTTTTTCCATTCTGACATCAGTAAAAACGAATTCCCTGAGACATGGCATTTGACTTATGATGCTTTTTGTTTTCACAGAGAGGTAAAATGAATAACATAACACAATTATATTTCAATCCAGCATCATAGCTGTGTGCATCTTTAAATCTAATAACAAATTGAGCCTTATTGATTTTTTTGAAATATAATCATTTATGCTAAACTGAAGTAATCTTTTCTGAAGTCAAATATTGGTTTTTACAATGGCATGTCCTATATAATATTTTTTTAAATTATTATTACATCAATCATTATTTTTTTCCAGAAATAATACACCAGATGTTGCAAAATGAGCATTGTCATTCATAGGAAACACAGTAGGCTTGAACATATGACATTAAGAGTTATGCCACTTAATTTTATCACCTCTTATATATTTTTTCCATTAAGAAGACTCTCTGAAAAATAAGAAGCCTCAATTTAGGTCATTTTAAGATGTGTTTATCTTTTATTTTTTCCTTAAATAACAAGCCTGTCTCATTTGAGTGATTCTGCTGGAATTTCATAGGAAGGCAAGGTTTAACTATATCTTCACATTGTATTGCAGTCACTATAGTTGAAAAGAATGGGGCATCACGTAGAGATAAGATGAAAATTTCTACATCAGTTCATTTGCGAAAAAAATTGTCTTTGACCCAGGATTCGCCCTTGAAGGTAATGGTTTGACTTTTCCAGTGGCATGTATTTATTGTGAGGAGAGAAAACAGTTCATAGAATAAATGTAGGAAAATTCTGTGAAGATATTGAAGATAAAGAGTCAAAGTTTGAATGCAATTGAGAATTATTTGGAGAATTAGGAAACAGAGAGAAACAACAACCTGTGATTTTTAATTAGGATTTCTGGTCACATGAGCTGTATTTATCCCTCATCAGTCATGCATTCTTTAAAAACATAAAGACAAACCATTATTTCTCAAAGAGTGAATGTTGAGTGTGGTTGGCTTAGAGCTTCTCAGTCTGGTCAGGCAACTGCTTATGATTTTCATTTAATTAATCTTTTCCTAGTTTTTTAGAAGGATTTGGGCCAGCTGTGATGTTATATTTGCATGGATTTATATAGAGATCAGCCATTCAGATAAAATGTCACTAGGCTTAACAACTGCCTCATGGTTTTCATATGCCTGTTGGCATATGGGATTGTCATCAGGGATTTCAGAGACTTCAGAGCAGATGTTTCTTATATCAACATGAAAATGCTGTATTGTCACTTGCAATTTTTATTATTTTTTAAAACAGAATATAGCGAGGAAGAAATGAGGATGATGGTTATGAGGAAGATGCTACGAGCAAATATTCAGACCAAAGCTTTCCAAAGCCCAGCCATATTAAATCAGGGCTGGGACTGAAGCCCAGTTTTTGCTCTAACTTCTCTCTGCTGACAAACCAGCAAGATGTTCCATTTTCATCTAAGTTTGCTGCAAAGCAACAGCCTCTTTGTTCAAGATTCACCTCTGCAACTCCTTCCCTCGCAGATGGCAAGAATTATCACTGTTTCAGCACTGTTTATCTACAAAAGTGTAATGGTATCTTTCTCATTTCCCAGAAACCAAAGAAAATCCTGACCCAAAAATAGGTGCTTCCAAGATAATCCATCCCAGCTGAAGACCTGCTAATACCTGAGGAGACTTTTGGGAAATGTGCAAGACAAAGCTACCAGAAGTTCAGTTTTTAATTATTTGTTTCTTTACACAGCAAAGATTTATATCAGTGGTAGTTGCTTGGGTTTTTTTTAGTTAGCTCAACAATGACTGTAACATTGGGCTCTGGATTGCCTTTGTGGCTGGAAAGAATTCCTTTAGGAGATTCTGTTTTCTCAAAAACCTAAATAATGCCCCACTTTTAGGTTGTCCTTAATTGAGTGCAGTCTGCAGCTCAGAACAGCTCTCTGTCATTAGACTTCTGAACCATTTATCCAACAGCCCCTTGATGCACTCTCTCTGATGGTGCAGACATGCCCTTTCTTCTTGGTGGCTTCAGGCCAATCACCACAATAGTTAATGTACAGACAAACATTAAAAAGCTCGTGTAAAAGTAATCCAACATAAACCCTGATTGCTAAAAGCACTGGGCCACATCTCACAACTTTACTTAAAAAGGGGCTATTTAGACTACAGAATTATGCACTGCAATTGGAAACATCGTGACAGAGGAATTTTATGCAGAGAGGTCTGAAAATAGTAGAGAACTTCACCTAATTCTAAAAAACCTGAAAGATCAGAAGGTGTCTGGACAGGATGTTCCTACATGGCTGATGTTCCAGCCATCAGTAAACCTCTGTCCTGTTGGATGTGTCACCAGGGCCCTCTTCTCTCTGACCCAACCCTCTTGCAGGCTGAGCTGCTATGCCAGAATCCACTCAGAGCTGCCTGCAGGCACTGAGTTTTGATGTGATTAAGACACAAAGGTTTAGTATTTTCTAGGAGTTCATTATAAGTTGTAACAAACTGTAGTTGGCAAGGCTTTCTACAGTCAAAGAAATCTTTTACTTCAGTCATAATCAACATAAGCAGAGTTCTCTGATTTATGGTGCTTTAGAATAAGGTTATCTTATATTCCCTGAACTGAAAATAAATATCTGTTGACCTTTTATTTTATTTAGTTAAATTCATCTAGATTACAAAAGACAGGTCTGTGTGGTTGGCCAAAATAGAAAGTTGCTCTTAAGCAGTGCTAGAGCATTATTTTCTAACTCCATGAAAAATGGTGGTGAAAACAGGTTACTAACGTTTTTCCCTAGCCTTTCAGGAGCTCAGCTGCATTGCAATGGCTCAAATTAACTTATTGATTCTTACCTAACAGTGCCTATTACGTGCTATTTTGGATTATCATTTCTTTTTTGTCTTCTATTTTTTTCATCAGTCACTAGTTTCAGATCTTCATATACCAGTTATTTGGGAAAAATGAAATGCTCTCTTTTGCTGAAATTCTCTAAGCTCTTCAGTGTAAGATAAGAATATACTATTAACATCTGGGTATCTTCCATTTTGGCTCCATAATATCTTTCAAAACTTATTTCTCGGTTCAGTAGTAGATATGAATTGGTTGAAGCAAAACTTATTTGACATAAACCACTTGAAAGATAAATCAAATAAACAACTAAACTGATGCTAGTAATAATCTTGCTATCCAAAACCCTTTTTTCATATGACAGCATCTATCAAAATGTGTTAAAATCCCAAAGTCACAAATCCCTATAGCATTTATAAGCAGCCGCAAATGAAAAAGAAAATCAAGATCCTGTTCAAGCCTTTGTAATCTTATCCCTGTGCAAATTAAAAGGATTGCTTTGCTTTGCTGAGCTTGAATGTGAAGGAAAAATACAGGAAATAACTACAGAACTGACAAAAGATAGAGTAACTGTCTGAAGACTGTTGTCCTGAGAAGAGCCTAGAACAAACACTACCCTGTCATTTTCAGAACTGTAATTATTTCCAAGAGATTGATGGTGCACACAAGAAAAACATTGCATCATTTATGATACAATACCTTTTATTACTAGATCATATTTGTGCTGAAGCAGAGTTAAGAGCATTAATAACATCGTAATTTTTTCATTAATACAGTATGAACATTGTGCAATTTAACTGTTTCCAATAAAACAGTTTCACTGCTAACACTGACACAACTCTTTTCTATGTCTGAGTGGATATTTTGTAGACTGAAATCAACAAAATCGAATAAAATATCATGGAGGTTCACTGCTGACTGTAATCACAAGTGAAAGCCTTGCAATCCCCAAGAGCTAAATATTTCAGCAAATTTAGAGGGTTCATTGTAACTTTTTATTTTCACTATTTACTTTCATTTGCCTTGTTATGTGTTGAAAATAGCACTAGGCTACAATTTTGGGACAGGTTCCTGCTGCCTCAGGGGGGAAAAGTGAACATAAAAGGATAGCGAGCCATTAAGAGAACTCCTTCAGGTCTTCTTGAACTGATGGCAGTAGTTATTAGAAGAAATTGAGGATGATCCTCCTTCATTCTTCCAGCCAGGTGTGAGAGACTGAAATGTTATATATTAATGACTCAAAAAATCAGCCATTTGCAAAAGCAGCAGGTGCTCTGCTGAGGCCAGGGCTGCACACCCCAGCTGAAGGGGATGAGGAGAGTTTGTGTGCATGCTGGTGAAATCTCTGATCCACAAAGGACAGAGAGGGAACACACCCATCACCAGAGCATGACCAACACAAACCAAGCTTTGTGGAGCAATAGGTTTATATTTACTGGGAAAATGTATAAACAGATGCAATACATGTGCCAAGACTTTTGTGCAGTTACAATTTTGTAACGTTTAATATGGAATTTTAATCCAACAGATATTGTGGGCAAAATGAAATAAAAACACAGAAGAATGGTCTATGATTTGCTCAAATTACTCATGAACATTTCCATTTGAGTCTTGTTATACTGGCGCCAAGAAAATATCACAATGTCATTAAGTACTGAAATAACAGTGACATTTTAGGCTAGCCATGAATGATGTTTTACAGAGCACTTTGAGCCAGCAGGGAAGCAGCTACTTGTATCATTATCTCCTATTAGTAATGTACCAATTTTGAAAGAGGAATATTCATTGCCATAGCAATAACTTGATGACCGTTTTCCAAAACATCCTGCTAGGAAAGAAGGTGATGGAGGACTGGCCTTATACCACCTATCACCTTTAAAACTGCACCTCTCCAGTTAAATTAATGTACTGCAGCACACAGAAGCCACGAGTGTGGCTTTTCAGTTTTCAATGTATCTCGTCAGCGTGACTTTATTTTGCTTTTGTCACAGTGGCTCCTGATGAGACAGGAAACGAGGTGGAGGAAATTTCAACAAAGGTGGACAGCTGAAACTCATACAGAAGAGAAATCTGAGAAGAGAGGAAAATGGAGAGGAGGTTGTTTGTCCTAGAGAAAGAAGGAGGGACCCAAGTGTATAGGCAGCTATGGGTAAAAGGAGAAGAATGGGGCAGGATGATGAGCAGTGCACACACCTTGGAAAGCAAAGCTGTGATGAGGCAATGAAGAGCACAAGCAGTGGCAGTGCAGATCAGGACTATAAATGGAATGGGGACTAAGGGGGAGGTATTTGCACAGAATTGGTTTTCTTTTTTCATCTTGACAATCTGTACACTCTTCCCTGAGGCCAAATTCGCACCTATGCTTGGCATGTGAGAAAGTCTCAGACACAAGAAATGTAATGTAAATAGAACCATGTTTCCAGTGAAAAGCAGTTCCTAGCAGCAAAAAGGCAGCAGCCTCTCCATTGGTAATGAACAGCAGAAGTGCTCTTATACCTCTTCACAAAGAATGCAGCTGATGGGACACCAGCACCTGCAGATGTGGCTTAACTGTCACCTTGCACATTCCTCCAAGACTGTTGGCCTAAGTAAGTTGTAGTGGCACTTTGACTTCATGCTGTAAATGTTGAGAAGCCCTCATAGTCCAAACAGTGTCATCCAGACACATACCAAGGGAGGTACCATATTTTACAAATTTAATTCTTTCTGACGTTTCATTCCAAGTTCCCTCTCTTGTAAGTGAAATTGAAAGGTCTTTTCTGAGGCAAAAGCAGGGGTTGTTTTGTTTTGTTTTGTTTTGTTTTTTATTTTATTTTGGGGAGGAGATGGTGGCTTACTGATTCTTTGGCTACTTTGAATGCTGGAGCCAAAGCTCAGGATCTTTCACTTAAGTGCTACCAGCTGAATCAGCAATAGTTGAACCAGAGAAACAGGACATGTTTGCTGAATTAAGCTCCTTTTGTGCCCCTTCCCTTCAGGTTCACCACATAAAAGGTATTTTTGTTTTTATCTGATGTAATTTCTCTCATACATGTGAAGGGAATGCAAAGTGCAGTCTAGCTTGGCAACATTGATGGTACATTAATTATCTAGAATGTAGTGAGTGATATATATGTTGAGATTCATATATCTTAGTTTCTTTGTCCAAATTCCTGCTATTTGCCCAGCAGCTCTGACATTTTTCCTGGTATTTTTGTGAAAGCTTTCCTGTGAAGTCGATCCCATTTTCCCTAACACTCTTCAATCCAGGATATGCTGAGAATGTACCTTGCCCTGCTCTGTCCCTCTAAGCCCTCTGGGCACATTCAGCAACATACTGCAGCATCTCTACCCATGGAGAGTTCCCCCCTCCCCTCCATAGCCTTCACTTTATCCTCTAAAAGGTTGCTATGGGAACACAGTGAGGCACATCTGAGAAGCCCTTACAGCATCACCCAAATGTTTTTAGGACTAATAACTTCAGAAAGGTTTCAAAGGGTAGTTTGGAGATTTGTTTTGGTTGGAAAATAAAAGAAAAACAAACCTATGTATCAAGTACCAGTTATGGTCCTCTAGAACAAGGTGCATAACCAGATGACAACTCATATCTGCCAACATAACCTGTGGGGCGGAATTTAGCGAAAGAAAACCTAATAAAATATTTATCAGTCAGAAAGCTCACTTTATTCAGAGAAATTGTACTTGGAAAGGGCTCACTTCAAACAGAAAACTCAGCTTTGTGGGAGCTGACCAGCAGCATCACTGTAAATGGACAGTGGTGTCACACCTTAGCACAGACAGGGCTCTAGTAATACTATGAAAAGGAGGCAGATTTTGTACCCTCAAAAAAGTTTATTTGCATGCAAGACAAAGAGTTTCAGGCATTTTGTTTGGGCTTTTGTTATGGGGAGGAGGTAGATAAATCTTATGTGGAACACACTCTGTAGCTAGATTCAGCAATTTCCTTCTCAGCAAGGCTTTTGGCTGTGTTGGCATAGCTGATAAAGCTAGCACAGTTAAATCCACACTTTTTTCCTTATGATGACACAATCTGTTCGTGATGTAGAGTCATGTTGATATCTCCAAAGGAAACATTTTTATTTGTCCTGATTTTCTGTATTTTTAGTAGTTTAAAAATATTTCTATGTTCAAAAGACACACAGTAACCAAGTTCTCTTACAGTGTATCCCATTCCAACCGGCTTTGAGAGCAGAAGCAGCACCGAACACTGAGAGCATAAAGAGTTTCTGTTCAAATAAATAAATTTTATCCAAAGAGCCAAGAAAAATACAATCAAACCAAATTTTCTACATGACAGCAAAGTAAGATTAGCTAATTGAGGATGTGATTTGTAATACTATTACTGTGACTACAGTTCATATCCTTGTAGTTTTATTGCATCAGTTTAAGGATTTGTTGTTGTTGTGACATAAAATTAACCATTCAAATTTGCTCTGGGCTGAAAGAAGGCTTACAGAACACCACTTAGTGCCAGCTGCATTTCTTTCCCTACGTCAATAGCAAAACATTCCTTTTCTCCTGGGTATTGTGCTGCATAATCAGAGTATACATAGGAGACAATAGTTGAATTTGAAGCTCATGCTGATAAGAACCAGCCATTCCAAAATTTTAAACATGCCTCAAAACATGGTCTCAAGTTGGGGCAAATGCTGGGAAAAGTCTGGAGTAGAGCCCAGTCCTGCTCTTTTCCAGTTATTCCCTATTAGGGAAAGGTTAACAAGGGCTATGTTGCAAAGGAACATAAATTAGAATGGATTAAGGTTCCCCTGATTCCTCAGATAAGAGCCAGGGCCAGATCTGTGATGCAGGTATCCAAACATGAGCTTTGTTCCCTCCAGTGTCTGATGATGAACACACCTTGGAGATAAGGACACTATGGTGAAGTGCTAAACAAACATCAGACATAGCTGCTCAGGTGCCTACTTGCACATTGCACTCCATGCAATTGCCATGCCATTTCCCTCACACATCTACTGCTCCATGTAACCAACACTAGCTTGAATTAAAAGGCTTTTTCTGAAACTCTAAGTTTTAGTCTCTAGAGAATACTGTAGGCTAAATCAGGGTATTTGTCAGAATGCTCCTGAAACTGCTTAAGCTATCTAATTCTTGTTCTCCTACAAAATCATCTGCTTCTTTTCAGTGTTGTAAACTATCTGGAGGTTTCTCCTTCTCTCATAAATATCTGTGAGAGGAAGTTTGAATTCTTGTTGAGTCAAGAACAAAGAAACAAGTAAGCTAAGCCTTTCATTACTTATTTCCTCTGGTCTTAATGGAGAAATAAATATTTATGCTCTTGCTTTATTTAATGGGGAAATCATTCAGAGCAAAACAAAAGCCCAGGCTCATTAAGCACGACCATTTTCCCAGAGTTATCCTTATAACTTTCTCTCTGGAGAAAGAATGGTGCCATCTACAAGTAGTAAGATATTACAGTTAAACAGGGATCCTGGTAAATCAACTTTCTGCAAGCCTTTTCTATTCATAAATTTGATCACAGGCAGCTTTCATACTGCAAATACAAAAAAGTGCCTGAAAAATTGTGATGACTTCTTCTATAAAGCTACTTAGAAAAAAAAAAGACTGATCAATGGACTTCTGTTCACAGAACTTGGGAACTTGGAGGGACATCAGACACCACTCAGCATGAAGGCTTGCACAAAAAATAGACACCATGACCAAGGTACTGTAACAATGGTGTCATATACTTTTGTGTCACATGCTCTTTCTCTTGTCATCTATAAGCAATGCATGGAGTTCACAGAGATGAATTTTTGGAAAAAAACCTAAGTTGACTCCATGCCAATCAACAGATTCATCCGCATAGACGGAGTGTTAGGACTGCAACATGTTTTCTCACACTGTACTTTAAAGTACTGTTTCAAAGGTAAAGGAAGTATTTGTATGTAAAGGAAGTGATAGCATGATGGAGAAATCAGTAAGCATTTGGTAGGTCTGAAGAAAAATCTTTAAATTAGCTTGGAAAAAAAAGAAAGGATGTTGAAGGACATTGCTGTGTGAGATCAGGCAGTTGACAGAGGCAGGAGAGGAGTGAGGCTCTGTGTTGAGCTGTCTGCTTCCACGTGCAGCTGTGGCAATTCCACTATCCTCGTGCGCCTCTTGGGTGATTTAAGAGCCTCTGAGAGGCTTTCCTCTGGGGGGAAAAACAATTCCCAAGGAATTAAACCCAAAAAATCAGTACTTTTTTTTCTGGAGATCCTTAAACCAGTCTTGCCAGATTGCTCTACTTATAAGTAAAAGCTGTCACTTGTCTCAGTATCTGTTTGATGCTTGGCCAGATTTCCCTCTGCCTTCAAATTTTCTGTTCACAAAATCATTTCTGCAGATTCTAATAGTCTTTTGCAAGAGTATGTACACTACATAGCAAGCACATACATTTGATGTGCACTGTACCTAGCTGTGGGACTAATGTCTACTCAGTCTCAAAATCTCTCACTGGGTAATTTTAGCTTTGACATTGGTTGGGCTCTGAACACTTAAACAATTAAGCCAGAAATTATTTTGGCAAATGTCAATTTGCTGGTAGTGTTACCACAATGAAGACTTTAGAATTTCTGAGTCTAAGCAGTCTGCCTGCATGCCTTTCAAAGGATACAGTAGCATTTGGCTTGTTCATTGTGATCTGTGGTGAAATAAGACCACTCATTTTCCAGGTTCATGCTAAGCACACAAATCTCTAGAATTCTGAGGATATTCATCACAGGATCAATTTAATTGTAATAGCTAGCAGACATTACAGAAGGGTAAGATAGTGCTTTTGTACTGATTTCTGACAGTGGAGAAATGGAAGGAGGGACTGCACTTTCAGCATGTACCAGAGTCTAGAGATCTGGAGGTTTTAAAAGCCCAGTACAGGGATTTATAGAAATGAAAAAGTCAGAGGTGTTGATGTGGGAAAAGATTTGATCACAGTAAAATCTAGACAGTGATAGGCATGATAATATGGAGACTGACAGGTTAGCTCACAAGAGACAAAACGTGGGAAGTGAAAGGACAGTGCAAACCCTGAATGAAACATATGAGGAAAGGAAAACAGAGGCCTTAATGGTGTATAGGCAGATATTGCATCTGATCTGTGAAAACTAAAGATAAAATTCTCAGAATTTCAGGATCTATATTATCTATATACTTCTATACTCATAAGCTGTATTGATAAAATCTTAGGGCCAGATGGAAACATTCAGAAAATATTTGTGTGGGATGCTACTAGTTAAATCGAAATGACTACAGATCACTATTTACCCTAAGTGAAGAAAAAAACATTGTCCAAATGCATGGACTTGAATTCTGTTGCTACTCATTAGCAAAATAAAAGGGAAAGAGAGAGAGAGTTTAACCAGAGAAAGTCTTTATCACTCCATGGTAATTTAAAATAATTTTTCCTGGTGAAGTTCTCATAGAGTGGGGTTTCTCTCCTGTGAGAATAAACCTGATGCCTGTGGTTGAAATGGAATGGCAAAAATCAGAGGGTCCACAAAAGCTTAGCAGTTTTTATTAGTAGATTGTACACATGGCATAGAAATTTGTATGTTAGTCCCTTATAGCATAAACACACAGTGGTGGATTTTGAGTAAGGGATAGGCTGAAAGAGGAGAGAGAGAATAAAGAGGAAAAGAGAAGGGAGAGAGGGAAGGAGAGA
>VYXF01011501.1:0-30619 GCA_013397295.1 Polioptila caerulea | reverse complement strand
TTTTAACACCTTGGGGACTTTTCCAGCAAAAACAGGAAATCCCCACACCACCCATTATTTGTATAAATACTCTACAGCTCTGTATGCTGGTGGTCCAGGAGGGCCTTTGCAAAGGAAATCTTCAAGGGTGTTTACAGGGTAGTTTAGGGATAATTTTGTGGTAAGGTGTGGTTTTCTCATCAGGGATGTCTGGATGGTGGCTTCACTTGAAAAAACATTCAGCTTATAGTCAAAATACTTAAAGGTGGCCCACTAGAATTGTAAAATGCTTGGCTAACATGAAGTTTGCAAAGATTGTAAAGTAAAGATTACAGTGATATTTTCAGAGGCTCTTGCCCATTTTCTGGTGATCCATGATAGTTTCTTGTCAGAATTAGCAGTCTGTCTTAAATCTTTGATATTGTTATGTCAAGCCTCATCATCCAAAGCCTCAGTCAGGGGAAGCTGGGGAAATAATGCAAGGATTTTTCTCAGGGTGGAAAAATTTTCCCACTGGTAGAGTGAAAGACCAACCCAATGCTGTTGTACAGCTGCCAGCATATCTGTAACTTTCTACATCTGTTCAACAAACTGCAATTGCAGGAACAGAAGTCAGCTGGGAACCTGGGAGTCATGGTTTAGTGGTCAGGATGGCACAAGCTCTGCATGGGGAAGGGTAGAGGTGTATGGAAAGTCCTAGGCACACCCTCTTTCCCTCCTCCTGCTCTGTCCCTCTCCCGGAGAGATGTGGGAATCTCATCCTGTCACAAACGTGGTCAGACGTGCTGTGTAGGCACAGCAACAGCCGGGTATGTCAGGCTAGAAACTCAGCAGGACAGCAAAGCACATCCCAGTCTGCACTGGTGCAGCCCGAGCACAGCACGTGTGAGCTCCTCTCTGTGCAGCCTCCCTGTCTCTTGAAATCACACTTGGCAGATTATCTGACACAAGACACCTTTCCCACCAAGAGTCATGAAGATGAGCTCTTGAGGGGCTGTGATAGAATAAGAGCTTCATTTGAGAACAAATGGAATTGGGACTGACCTGGGTCTGGTGTCAGAAGCTGGCTGGTAAAGTATGACTAGGAATAAGAGATATTTTTTTTTTATTTGTGGGTTTGGGTTGGGGTTTTTTGGTGTTACAGGGCTGCAGTAGGGATCAAGAAAATGCATAGTCTAGTTGACTTAATCACCTCATGGAGGAAGTATCTAGAGCCTTAGCATCTCAGTATTTGCTGTCATCACCTCTGAATGTGGGTCACAGCTAAAGCAGAGAAACTGTGACAAACAGGTATTGAGCAGCCTGTCTGCTTAAAGGAGACTGTGGCCAAAAGAGAATTCTAGGAGCTTGTGGAACGAGGATCCCAGGCTGGGTGTGTGGGACAGTTAGGATGGTGGTCAGCCCAAACTCTCCTAGGCACAAGATGCTGCTGCCTGGAGACAGGACTGTGTCTCTGCCTGGGGCATCCTGAGAATGCCTCCATGTCTTTGGGGTGTAACTACAGACTTGCTCAGGAATATCAGGTTTCCCACAGTAGGGTCTCAGGTGGTAGATATGTAAAAATATGTAAGTAAATAATTTCATAGGGAGGTCCAGCAGCAGGTCACCTTGAGCTGAATGCCTCTGGAGAGGGACCCAGAACAAATAATTCCCCAGATTTTTGTACCCTCATAGTCTATGCACCCATTCCTCAGGTGCTCTTCATGTGCCTTGCATTCACTTTCTGGTCCAATGATGATTTCTGGTCTGGTGTCTTATAAATCCTTATTGGTTTCTTTCTCCAGGTATCCACTCAGGTGGGCTGTTTGCAGTTCTTCCCTTGTCAAATTGCCAATTCTGATGGCTGTAGCCTCCTTTTCTTCTGGTGTATATTTCTTGTGATACCTCAGTCAGCAGAGCATGACAAACTAAGAACTCCTTGATTTAGAGTAAGGACTACATAGCAACAGCTAAAACATGAGTGTGTTGTCAACATAACTCTCGTATTAAATTCAAAACACAGCACTTTATGTTCTAGGAGGAAGAATACTTAGAAAATTAACTCCATTCCAAAGAAAATCGTATCTAGGTGAAGGTTCACAGCCTGCAACCTAAGTTTTCAGCAAACCTGGCTACCCAAGCCTGGCACAGCTAAGCAAACAGGATACTAAAGCACACAATGTTATAACTGCAAGTGACTTTTTCATCTTCAAAAATTTCTTATTAGACTAAAGCACTAATTTCTCTCAACAATATCTTCAGAGGCAATTGCTGCTCAGTCGATGAAGGCAATTTTGTGTAATTTCCTTCCAGCTTAATCTTCAGCAACATGGTGGCAATTCACTATGCTTAAAATGCAGGTTAATATATGGATTTTATATGTATATATAAAATAATATATATAAAATTTATAGCATTTTATCCAAGTATGCTGTCTTAACATAAAAGTTGAAGAGTATGAACAATTTCTTAGACTTTTAAGGTCAGAGTTAAAATTACATAGCAATAATTTAATTACTCAAATTTAATCTTTTAGACAAGCTTCTTATCATATTTTAGTCTGTGTGACTCATGAACAGTAAGCACGCTAGAAAACTGAAAAAACTGTACCATACACTGTAAGTAGAAGCAAATTAAATTTTTGGTAATTATTTGAAAGTAAATGATGTGTGGGTGTGCAAAGGTAACTCATTATTCTGATAACCTGTTATCCAATAACTGTATTACATAGGAAATATTTTACATACCCTAAGTAAAATTATTTCAGGTTATGTATTTATAAATAGCCTTTTTATTGTTTTGTATGTTTCGTGTAGGTGAGAAGGTTTTTGTCCCTCAGGTTCTTTTCCTCTTCTACTTTTAACATCACTCCTACTTCCTGAGTATTTTTGCTCTATTTGGTTTCTCCTTTAATTTGCTAGTGTAAACAACAAACCTTCTGTTCTGAGATCAGGAAAGACATAAAACAATGAAAATCATTCAAAGAGAGGCTTTTCATAGAAATTCTGTGACTTTATATGGAAAGAGTTAAATTCGTATGAAAATGGGTGCAGTTTTGAGATGCGCTGTTACCAAAATGGTCAAAACCCATCCTTCTGTCACAAACACTAATCTTTTCTTTTCATCTCTTCCAATCCTTGAGAAGGTTGTTGCTGAAACCAGCTGAGCAGATTTTCTGCACGCCCTGCCCAAAACAGAAACATCCTCATCCAGTGAGATCCCAGCCAGCTGATCAGAACCAGCACTAAAAGACTTCACAGGACAACCGAGAAAGAAAAGGAGTCTGAGCAGACCTCGGGGCTGGCTGAGCTCAGTATGGAACAGCAGCCTCATGAAGGTCACAAACATGCAGGCAGATTTTGGGCTCCTGTGAGCCACTGTGCTGGTTTTGGCTAGGATGGAGCTAATTTTCTTCACAGCAGCTGGTATGGGGCTGTGTTTTGGATTTGTGCTGGATAGAGCGTTCTTTAAACAGGGATGTTTTTGGTACTTCTGAGCAGTGCTAGGACAGAGTCAAGGCCTTTCCTGCTCCTCATCCCACCCCACCAACAAGGAGACTGGGGGGGCACAAGGAGTTGGGAGGGGACACAGCTGGGACAGCTGACCCCAGCTGACCAAAGGGGCATCCATACCATATGGTGTCATGCTCTGCACATAGAGCCGGGGGAAATAGAAGGAAGAGGGGGACATTTGGAGGGGTGGCATTTGATTTCCAAAGTCACTGTGACACACGATGGGGCCCTGATTTCCCAGGCTTGGCTGAACACCTACCTGGACATGGGAAGTGATGAATAAATTCCTTGTTTTGCCCTGCATGAGTTTTCACATTTTCAGTCTTCCAGTCCTCTCCCCCACCCCAACAGGAAGGTAGTGAGCATAAGGCTGCATGGAGCTGAGCTGCTGTCTGGCCTTAAACTGTGGTGGCAAGGAAAGCAGGATTTCTAAACAAGATCCTGAAGAAAAATCAAAATCTTAATGCCCTCCGAACCTGTTTGTTTACTAGAATATGCAACTGAAGACAGAGAAGGTTGGGGAAAACTAATTAATATGACAAAAGAATTTTGATAGTTATCAAAACAACATATAACGTTTTCAATCAAAACACTCCCTTTTAAAATAAATCAACTTAGAATTCATATTGTTTTACCATTGTCTGATCTTCTGAATTAATCTTCCCAGAAGCAAATTAAGGTATTTCATTCTGACTTTTTTCTCCTCTGGAATTACCTCTGTAATTTTAAGACTTTTTTTTAACCTTTTTTTGAGGGACATTTTATAAAAATCAGGCAGTTGGTGATGGAGAAAAGTTGACTTAGTCTTCTTAGAGAATAGTCTAGATTGAATCCAGGTGTATCCCATGATCTTCCTCAGTGCCCCAGGAGATTTCATATCATTATTCTGTTACTCATTTTGAAGTTAACTTAATAATGTAACATAAGGACACTCCAGAGATATTACAAACCCATAATGTATCTCTAATTTAAATCTCTAATTTATTCAAGTCAATCCACTATGGAGATATTCTGCTGAATCTCTCGGTGACTTGCATCAAGGAGGTCACTGAACTTTCTAGGTCTGTAAGTATGCCAGTAAATCATTTGCACATATGACTCTTCAGTCCTTCTTATCCCAGAGTAACAGGATCCTCAATTCTGTGGATGAGACCCTATGGCTAATGTCAGAACTTCCATAATGCTTTCAAATGAAATGCATTCAGTGGATGTCATTCTTCAAAGAAGTTACTTCTGGTTTCAAAGTAGTTGTGCCTTTTCAAGGCCCTCACCACTGGTTTGGTTTCGATCTATCTGTTCACAAAATTACATTTGATTACTTTGGCTATAATTATGAAAAAAATAAATAAGCATACATTTTAAAGATGTTGGAACAGTATATGGCATGCAGCAGTATGTAAATTTTACCTGTTGTGCATCTTCCAAGTCACTCTGACCAATCATTTTAGAACTTTGAAAATGCTTTTATAAGGGCTAAAATATAATACACTTTTATATTATTTAAGAAGTGAATATTGATTTAGTTTCTTTAGATAAGATTTTCTGGACTTACTTTCTTATTAATTACAAAGCTTACCTAGAAAATCATATCCAAAGGAGTGCTTCAAACATGTGGGCAGTGATTTTTTTTAGGCATCATGGCAATTATAATTTGGAATATTTAATGTGTTTTAGAGAAGAAGACAGACCAATTAATTTTTCGCCTCAGTATTATTATTATCAAGGATTTGAATTTTTCCCATACTTTCTTCAGGCTATTTCTATTAATCTCTGTAACTCTAAATATCCCAAATAAATTTGTCTTGCATTTAATGTACAAACACTTTGCTAATCTTTTTCTTATAGGCAATATTTATTTTCCTTGTAAGAATTCATCCTGTTCCTAAAAAAAATTAAGTTTTTTAATAATCTATTTATACAGCCATTTTAACCTTCAGTAACTCTTCCTAGAATTCTTCCTGGAGAATGTGGTCTAGTTTGACATCCCTTGACAAAACACTGGGTAACTACCCAATTCTAGTACTCCTTGAAATTCTAAAATTGCAGCTCAGTGTGTATGAAAGAGAGACTATAAAGTTCGTATTATTAAAGAAATAGGGATAACAGGGATAGTGATGCTTTCAACACAGAGAAAGGTAACCCTAGAAAGTTAAGGATGGATAAAAAAAGAGTATCTATATCATAGTGAATTGGGGATTTTTTTTTTTTCCATTTCCCAGTGAAAAGCTCGAAGTAATTTGAAGTTTAACATGAAAATAATTATATGTGCCAGACTTAGATGGTACAGCCATCCTTCATTCTGGTGCTGAAATTTTGTTCCACAAGGAAAGTTAGAGGTCAATTAAGGAAGTGTGACATCACAATATACAATGTGTACAACTCTATGTATAGTTTGTAGCACACAGGACACATGAGAACTGTGACATTTAGGATGATTTTCTATCTTCTCATTGACTTATACTAAGAACTGCTGCATAAATAATGGCATCAGAACAGGACTAATTTAATAAAGATTGAATAAATTGAAGTTATAGATCTATTGTGTTTTAATGGAAATACCATGTGTCCTATTAGTTAATACACTTTGGATGTCCAAGTGATCATAGCAGGAATTACAGCAGATATTATTCTAAACTAAAAACATTGGTGCCCAAAGCATATTTTCACATCATCTTGGGAAGCAGGAGTTAGTTTCTTTTTAGCAGGACATAGCAACCTCATTCTGGCAGTTTTTCTGTTCTGTTTAATCTTCTACAAGGCTCAAATCTTGGCTTTTGAGACTTGATTGATTTGTTTTCTGGATTGTAGTTTTCCAACAGCAGGGAGCTGGAATTTAATGGAGTCATCAAATACCACAATGAGAAGCAGGTAGCCAAGTTGAAAGACTTTGACATTTAACAGCTTGTGTCAGTAGTTAGAGAGATTTAATATGATCATTTGGTTCTTTCCATGTAAGCTAGCATTCTCTTTTTTTCCTTCTTCATTTTCTTCTTACTTTACACATTTTGTTAGAGCTTTGCAATAATTTAACATGTCATTATCAATTATCTGTAAATTACATTGTTGCAGAGGCTTAGGTGGAATATGCAGTGACTTTATGTGTCTATCCATTAGAATTTTATAGAGTTCATCTGTGGTTTGATATGCAGTGCTCTTTGTATATTTTAGGACTAATAGTAAAGTTTCTGTCCATTTAAAACCTTTTTATTTCAGAGATTTTGACTCCTTGAGTTATTCAATCACAATTCTTCCTTCCAAGATGTCTGATGAACTGTGGGTTTTATGCATAGCGTAAATGTTGTTGGATTGTCCTGGAACAGGGCCACAGGAACAAATCCTTGTGCCTTCTCTCTACTGAAATATGGCCATTTTATTTCCTCAGAAAAGCACACATGTGATGCTGTAATGCATGTCAGATTTGCACCTCTAGTTGATTTTATGTTTATAAGTTTGAGTCCTAAGTGGAGTGCTCTGCACATTTCACAGAAACACAGAATCACGGACTTTGTCATCTCGGAAGGGACCACAGGGGGTCATCCAGTCCAACCTCCCTCCTCAAGCTGGGTCATCCCAGAGCACATGGCATAGAATTGTGTCCAGATGGCTCTAGAGTATCTCCAGTGAGGGAGTCTCCACAACCTCTCTGGACAATACGTTTGAAAAGTGTGACGAGAATATGTGAAGTCCAAATTTTATTTATGTTCACTGTGAGTTTAAGGTGGCAAAGAAAAAATCAATTTAATTTTATCATTAGTTTCAATGGGGAAAGATATTGAATCCAACCAGAAAAGAGAAAATAGAGAAAGAGGGGGGAAAGGCAGTTTAAAATAATGCTAAAGCACTGAAGTATTATTTCAACTCTTTTTTAGACTTTGATTGGCAGCAACAGAGGCCAGGTTAAAATTTGAAGAATGTCTATAAAACACTTCCACGACCACCATCCTGGAGACTATTATCCAAGTCTCCCAACTTGCAGGTATGTTGGTTAGGTATGGCAGGGGAGGAAAGATAATCCAGCAGGGTAGATAAGATGGCAGTGTGATATCCATGCACCTGTGATACACGTCTCAGCTTGGTTGCTCTTGGGAGCAAAAAAAAAAATTATTTTGGAGAAGTACAGATGGCAAACAGACAAAAAAATGTGCAGTTTAGTTCTGGATTAGGTTTTTCTTCAATATTGTATTTCTCTTCAATTGTGAACTGGTTCAAGTCTGAACAAACGGTTTGGTTTAGATTTGTACTTTTGTCATATCCAGGCAGATATTTCAAGATTACATGCAGAAGTGGCAGTGCTTGACCAGGATTAGTGATCCTGTTACACTGATTGGAAATAAAAGTCTCATAAAAGTAGATTACTGCTCTTTCAATGTCCATTTCATCGGGTCTAGGAAAGACAGACATCTCTCAATAATTTAAGTCCAACAGGTCCTTTAAAAAAAAAAAAGCTGAGAAGACAGTTCTCCTTCAGCGATGTCTATCTATCTATCTATCTATCTATCTATCTATCTATCTATCTATCTATCTATCTTTAATTAAAAATGAAAATTTGTCTCAAATTTATACGGATATATGGATTCTTTCACCTCTGTATTGATCCTTTCCAGAAGCGATGTGTTAAATTCCTCAAGTTTAAAATCTATTTCTATGTTTACCTTAGCATGAAAATTAAAAGAACACATACAAGTAATCAGAGGCGAGTCATCAATACTATATTAATTTTTAAATGGAAAGTGGCATTATCTCTGTCGCTTTTTCCTTTTTTTTTAATTTCATAATTACATGCCAAAAGTTCTATTAGAAAATAATATAACTAATTCTTAAGAAAGAACAGTATCAATGGTGATCTGCAATACTTTGTTTCTCAGCCCTGTAGCTGCCAAAAAAAAAGTTTTCAAACAACATTAGACTTAAAATCAATAGTAGGGAAACACAATTTGTTCAAAATATTTTCATCCAAAACCAATTTAAATACTGCATACTTACTTCTAAATTAATGAAAAGAAGCATTCTTGATTTGACTCAAATTTGTAAAACCGAACAGGACCAACTAAAATCAGAAATTTTCCCAGATGAAGACCTCCAGATAATAATCAAGATTACCAGGGGAGAGTTTAATTACTCCTTGAAGCCCTTGAAGTAGGAACATACAGCTTGGGGAATTGATACATACTTATTATAATATTTGGGAGGCAAAGAAGACCTCCAGAATTTTTTTTTAAAGCTGGATTTTTTCAGCTCTTCTGGGTTTTATTTGTGAATACTGCCATAGGATGGTTCATAATTAATTAATGACCTCTAAATACCATTGTGGTGAAGTATAACTTCTTATGAATCCATCTGAATCCATAAAGGTTGGTGATTTCATGTACTCTTTGTTCTGAAATTTCTGATGAATATAAATTCTGGTAAATATGTTAACATGATTAACAAAATGTTAAATAACATAAAGGATTTTCAGGGAACGATTCTCAAATAAAGATCTTGAGATTTTGCAATTGTGAATAAAAGCAACCGATGTAATGTTGCAAATGTACAAATATTAATTTCTTCTCAAAGAGCACTTCTTTCCTGCCATGAAATTAGAAAGAACAGAAGAACTCTCTATTTTTGAAAAGAAACAAGATTACAGAGAGCTTCAATGAGCTAATGCTCACTTGAAAAAATGAGATGACAATTATAGTTCTGAAAGAAAAATAGCATTGCAGTCTGCGAAAGGAAATGCTAGAGGCAACATCACAGTGTGAGGCAAGATGGATGTATGAGGTAACAGTAACTGAAAGCCACTGGCTTTTGATCTCCTTAAGAAAAACAAAGCCCAAATCCCTCAAATAAACCAACTCTGTGAAATTTCTAGAAAACCCTTCAACCTGCCCTCCTTCCTCAAAGACTCAAAACGTTAAAAGCTGCAGACAAAACTGCCTGCAACAAAATATGTTTAGGTTGCAAATTATCAACATTCTGATATTTGCCTCTGATGTATTACAGAGTGTGACTTCCCCTCTATCCATGGTCCATTGGTAACTTTTCAAATTTTAGCCCAGCCTATTTTATTGCTTTTTTTTATATCATTGACTTATTTTTTCTCACCATTTATACTCTCTCTCGTGGGATTCATGCTCTGATTCAAAATAGATAAAAATCAGTCCAAATATAAAAGAGATGGAATATATTTCATAAAACATATCTGCAACACATTCTCTCAGTTAATACAGTTCCCACCTGATTTATCTTTGCAAGATCTTGCTAGTATTTATTGTGGGAAAAACAGTAAAAAATGTGTTCTAGATGAATGTGTAAACATTCCTATTTCATCTTGACATTAGCTATGTTCACAGTACAGGGATAGAGATGCTAGTAAGTTATGTTCTTGTTTTTATTTTTTTGAAGACAAATCTGGAACTCAGAACCTTGTTGTGTTAGGGTACATCTGATGTTTCTGAAAAGTGGAAATTTTTGTTCATTCCATTATCTAACTCTATCAAAATTTCAGAGTGTGTAAGGTAATATGCTTCATTTAATTTCTTCTATTTTCTCTTGATCTGATGACTGAACTACCTGTAATTCTCTTGGCAACTCATCTTACCACCTGAGGATAATAACAGGTTCATAGAAAACCAGGTTTTTATTCTGAAGATTTATTTACTCAGTAACAAAAATTTCAAGCAGTGTCCATATGTCTTGCCTCTTCACCAAGAAAATAAGAGTTTCAAATTCAACAACCTACACAATCAGTATGAAGTCACTCTCTGAATCACTTGCTCTGAATTAAAATAAGTTGTAATTGCTTGCCTCTTTCTTATCACAATCTATGCCAGCATAGAATAACCCAGAGATTTAAAGGGTCAGAACTGTAGCAGACTTGTAGTTTACTGACTTAGTTTGCTTCATATTGGTTCAATATTGGTTGTAGATCACAATATTGTGATTTACTTTGTGATTTTTCATCTAAAACTCTGTCTTAAGTGATTTTTTTTAAGTAAGAAATGTATGATCTTTATCTTATTCTACCAATGTCATCTTTCTTGCATTTTCAATTAGAAGGAAATTTTAACATTCTACTGAAATTCTTGGTTTTGGTTCTGAAAATGAAATGTTTTTTTTATATATCTCTGTAACATTACCTAGTTCTAGAATGCTAGTTAGAATGCTAGCCTAGCATTCACTACTTGAAGAACATGAGAATGAAAACTAAAGTTTGTTTCTCTTTTCCTAAGATAGGTATTTCCCTTCAAATCCATAAATTTTAATCAGCATGAAAACATACATCTTAGTAATACAATGAAGTAGATATAAAAGAAATGTAAACAGTAGTACAAATTAAATAAATGGCTGATTTAAATGGCTGATTAAATGGCTAATATGAACAATATTATTGCTCTTAAAAATAATGTAAGAATTGCCTAAGGTTTTTGCTGTTAAGATTAGCACTCATATAGTTTGAAAGTATGAAAATGCATTAAGCTGGTGAAAAAATTAAATAATGATCATTTTCCTCTGTATCATTATTACTCTTAGATCACATAATTGAGCTTGAGAGAATGCATTTCTAAATACATCTGGAGGAAAGCCATTGGCTTGTTGGAGCATACTCATATTTTTCCGGTGATTCAGCTTTAGAATATCTGTGTTCACTTCATTATGCAGTATAAATACATTTTTAAAACAATCTGAAACCCAGCTAGTTCAGACCAATAATTATAAAATTCATGTTTGTGGTTTAGAATGATATGGTATTGTTAATAAACTAAGAGTGAAGGCCATGTGGGATTTTGAAATAAATTTATTTCAAAAACCTGAAAGTTACATACTCCATAATAATGTTCTTGATTAGCAGAGCCTGTCACTCCCTCTGGAGCACACACAGAAGTTCTCAGAAAAAAATTTCCCTGTGAGTGATATCCTAAAAATCACTGAGCCACAGGAGTTGGAGTGACAACGACAGAGAGTGTACAGTGACATTTTTGTCTGCAGACTCCTGTGTATCTCATACCTTGCTTAACCCTATTTCTGATCCCTCCTGAGTAAACATTTTGGGAAAATCAGAATAAGAAAAAGCATACAAAAAATCCTACTGACAGTGTAATTTTGTTGTATAATAAGAATCACCAACTTACTGGCACTTTTTTTAAGAGTAAGGAGGAAATGTGTTTCCTCCTACTGGGAAAGTGTTTCAGGATCTCACTGTGTAGTGATTGGAAAGCACTTTCCAATCTCTAGCCTAAATTCAGTCACAGCCAGTTTCTGCCCATTGTATTGCTGCTGGCATCATCTTTTAATTTAAACATCCATTTTCTACCTTTTTGGAAAATATAATGATCAAAATCTCCAGCAAGATAAAAAAGCAAAACTTTCCTCTGGTTTTGGGAGAGCATAACAAAAATCAACATCGGTGACTTCTAACTTGTGAGGGGAGAAACCTCCTAAAATCCCAGTTTAGAAAGGAAATTAATGTTGGAGTGACTGAACCTTAAGGTGTTTTAATCTCTCATTTTGCTATGATAGGAATTTGCTGTGTCTGATTAATCTTCCTTAGGAATAAAGTTCTCAATTGCTGTAAACCTATTGAGTTGCAGGAAGATCACTTTTGAACAAATACAGTACTGTACCTGAGATCAGCATTGTGCAAGTTTGGAAGCAGGAAAGAAAGTTTTTGCTTTTGATTTACTGCCTTAGCAAATTCAAGCACTTATATTTTAGTATAGAATTCAGTTAAACATAAGAGACTTTAAGTGCTAACAGTGAGGCTCAAAATCTGGTTAAGATGTTTGCCATCAGGCAGCAAGAAGATCATGAGATTAGGGAGAGGCTCCAATTAGCCAGCACTGATTAGATGGTGCATGGGTGTGGGAGGAGGTGGTTATCCTCTGGGAACAGCCACCTCTAGGAGTGCACCTGCACCAACAGTTTGGTGCAGAGGTTTCCTTCAGCTGTGTGTTTTCTCCTGTCTGTACCTGGTGCTCTGTACAGCACACCTCTTCACTATGCTCAGATAATGATTCTCAGGATTGTGCATTAGAGCAAAAGCTGGTCAGGATGTTCCCGGAGATTGCCAGAGAGAGGTACTGCCTCCAGAAAGTTATAAAGAGCTTGGTTCAAACAAATGGGAATTAATGAGGTCCTTCCGTACAAATTCTCCAAACGAGGCAATCAGACTGAAAAATGTCCTAACTAGAACTCATCAGCCTGAGCAGTCTGCACTGTCAAGCAGCTGAGCCGTGTACCCACAGCTTCAAAACTGTTTATAGCTGGTGAGAGGAAAGAGGGCTTTGTCTTTTGTTTCAAAATCACCTCACAAGTCTTTAACTCATTGTACTGAATTATCTGCAAGTTTAGGCTGTCAAGTCTAAATTGATTTTGCGTTGGAGAAAGAAAACGGAGTTATGAAAATAATCTGTTGTGTAGAACTTTTTCGTAAACTATTACATATGTCCACCTTGTATTATGTATATGTTAAAGTAGGGTATTTTAAGTTAGGAACCTTTTCTCAGTGTCTAAGCTAAATATCCCTTCTCTAAATTTTAGTCCATTGTGTCTTCCCTTTTCCATTTGGACATGGGGGAGACTTTTTAACATACATGGAGTGTCCTTCAGTTTCGCAGCTCTGAACTAGAATCTCAATTGTGTTTTGGCCTTCTTTTGTGGAGCCTTCTTACGGAGTTGTAATTATTCTTTTTGCTGTCACTTTGAAATGTCTTTGCTACCTGTTACTTGCAGTGTGATGCTCACAGCTGGGTATAACACATCATCTTCTTCGTGTAATTTGCTTTAGAGAAGTTGACTTCTTCTTGACAGTATGATCTTGGAAGGAGAGGATGACACTGATGCATCTTCATCTTGCAAGATTCTAGCATGTCCCACTCCTCTTCCACGAAACCATTGTCCACCAACTGTGTCTTTGTGCAGTTGACTGCTCCTGCTTAAATGCAGAAGCCTGTACATAATAATTCCTTTGATTCATACATATCCACCTGATCCTGCCCATCAGTGGGATTGCAGCACTTCCCAGTCCTGAGTTTTGTACTTACCTGTATTTCTACCTTTTGATATCTGAAAACTTGCTTATAAGGCACTGTCAGAGAAGACCTGATTATGTTTTAAAGGCTTGATCAGAGTCTGAGTATGCATATCCACAGCTTCCTCAGGCCTTTTGCCCTGTCACAGGAGGGTATTTGATTGACTCGAAGTTATTAGGAGAGTTCTGTTAAGCACATGCCTTTTGATAGTACTTTTCATTTTTTTTTCTTCTGTATCTTTACAAATAGTTCACTGGATTATTTTTGCAGACAGTAGCACAATACATAGCATCTTCTGGTTCTTCTTTATTTCCTTTTTAAAACAGCCATTATTTTATCCCCTGCAACATTATGCTTCTCAATTCTTTGAGATCACTTTATCCAATTCTTTAAGCTCACTAACATTAGTTTTATCTACTTTATTCTCTTATTTCCCACCATTTTTCCCTTTCTCTAACAAATTTTGATGGTTTTAATTCTGCTAGCTCTCTGTTTATTACTTTTATTGAAGAACAAGATGGAAGAAGTGCTGATTTTTTCACAGTCATTCCTCATTATGTGTCAGTTTTCAGGTCATTGCTAGCAGATTATCTTCTTGCAAAATCATCAGAGTGAGACTTTCCTTGGTATTTTCCTGTCTTAATATGCAGAGAGAAAACATTGTCTCTCTTCAAGTTTGTTGAGAATAACAGGCCATGGATCAGCAGTAGCTGGACAATTGGGAAACTTCTCACGATGAAAATTTTATTATCTACATTATAGACATTTTATTGCTGTCTCATCAAGAAACATTGCTACCTAACAAAGCTAACCAACAGTGTTGAAAATTAAAAACCTTTCCTCTTTTGATTTTAGTCATTTTTTAAATTCTATCATGTGGAAGCTAAACAAAAAACTTCTTAAAATGAGAAACTACAATTACTACTAAAGTGATTATTTGCTCTTCTAAATGGTGGAATTGATGAAACCTACTATTCATGTAAAAGAGTGGAAGAAAAACAGATAGCTAACTGTTCTAACCAATAACATATATTTAAGAAAAACAAACTCAACAAATTACTGAGCAAAAAAAATCCCCATACTGCAGTAGAGTATGAATGCAATTCACACTAAAACTTATGCAGTAAAAACACCCTGAATTACATAAATATGGCACAGAATGTGAATGCAGCAGGGTGGAACACAGGTGCCAAGCCTCTTAGTCCACAGACAAGTGAATATCCACTGACCTCTAAGTGTATTGCCAGCTCATGGGAACATTTGGGCTTTGCAGCACAACCTCACCCAGGCATGAGAGGCAGTGAGTTATGGTTGTGGGAAACACATTTGCGTGGCAATGGCCATAAAATGACACAGAATGAGGGAATGACAGCTTTTTAGAGGATGTAGGAGTATGTAGGAGCAAAATACTTCTAATGCTTTCCTTCCTCCCTCTTGTTTATGCAGCTGTTTTCTGGAAGGCAAACTTCACTCTGACAAAGGCAAAGTCCTTTTCTGACAAAATTATTGCCTCACAGATGAGCTTTTCTTCTTGGAACTTCTGAATGGTTTTGTGGTTCTTATTAGACCTAGTGATTTGATAGTACTTTTCATCATTTTCATCTCATCTCTCATTTCTGGAGAGATATGACTTGGTGCACCACTCATCAGAACCAGCAGTAAATTCATAAACAATAACATGCTTCCTCCAATTTCTCATCTTTCCTGCTTTTTTGATGATATTATTGGTCATCTCCTCTCCTGCCTTCAACCTTATTTTCCAGTCAGAAATTTCTTGTGTTTCCTAAGATTGATTCCATGAGTAGAGCTGAAGCAAGAATTGAAACGCTTTTCTGAATTTTTCATTTTCCAGAACAATCCATGTGCTATAAAACTCAAACCTATCAGAATATTATTCATAAAATTTCACAAGGAGAAATGGAAAATAAAAATACCATTTTTATAAAAGCTTTTACTATTCTTTATGTTGAGTTCTATGAATTATGATAAAAATATTTTCACATAGAATAACATAACTGAAATGGATTATCAGTGAACCTATGTATTTCCAGATTACTTAGTGAACACATGCAAGTTTCCTTTAAGTCTGGTTTGTTGGAATTCTACTAAAATTCCAGCAATTTATACTTTGTGTAGAAATACATCAGAAGACATGAAGGAAGAATATATAACTTTTTTAATGCTTTACAGTCTCTTTACATGAGACTATCACAGGTCACATCCTTATAGAGACTTTCAAGAAGTTCCACACCAACTAGTAGTTCCAAAAACTACTGCACTCTGTGGGGTATCTTAGGGTCATTTGTTTGCCTTCATAAAAAATCATGATATAAATTTTGAAAATGTGAGTAGAGGCAAGTTACATGATTCTAGGAATCTCTTTCTCAGCATCATAAAATGCAAAACTTCCTATTACAAAGTAATAGGACCTATGCAAAGTTGGTTTGCATCATGAGATACATTTATCATAGTTTATATAAGGCAAATAAAAACAAAATAAAGAGAGAGGGGGTAAATTATGCCCTGTGATAAATGAAAGTGCAGTACTCCTCATGAATTTTTTTATATCATGCATAGTTTTTGTTCTCTGGAGAGCCAAATAACTCTCAGGAAAAGTCTCTGCAAGAATGGGCAGTACTATTCATAAATTACCTTGACAGTGCATTCTGCTGCATAATAGTAATAAGGTGAAGTGGGAGTCTGAGACATCAGCTACTTTACCAAACCTCATCTAATATGCCCATCATTTCCCATGGCATTCCAACCTCCTGGTACAACCCTTATCCTTTTTTATCATTGAAGCTTTCTGCATCAGAGCATGGTGAGCATGTTCTTCAGGTTCATTTCTGTAGAAATGGTGTCTGCCTGATTATTCCCCAATTTATGTCTGTGCTGCTGGTTATTTCTCTTATTTCTGGAAATCATGCCACTTCCTGTTGTGCTCAAATGTTGTTCAAGTGATTCCAACTATAATGGTATCCTCAAAAATATGAATCTGTCATTTTTTGGTGACATTTGTGAGTTTATAACAGGTCTCTTATCATCCAGTTGTGCCACAGAGAAACTACCAAAAAACCAAGAATACAATACAATTAAGAAAGAATAAAAACCAAACCAAACACCCAACCTTTAAATGTTTTGTTTGAGTTTTTTGTTTGTTTGTTTGTGGGGGGTTTTTTGGTTTTGCTTTTTATTTTTGTTGTGTGTGTAGGGTTTTTTGTTTGGTTTGGGTTTTTTTTGTGGGAGTTTTCTGTTTGTTTTTTTTTTTCAATTAAGAGAAGATCTGGGTTTTTTCATTCAGAAATAAAAATAACTTGCTTGAAAAGTATAGTGAAATGTAGACTTGAATAACTCAGGCTGGACCGACATTCATCTGTAGATACACAAACCCTACTAAATCTCATTTCCTTTAGAGGCTGGGTTCCAGAATGTCACAGATGAGCACTACACTTGCAATAAAAGAGTCTCTTTAAATGTCTGACATATCCAGACTTCCTTTCCTGAGTGTTTGGAATAAAATAGCAGAATCTTTAGTGTCACTCACCTTTGCAAGAGCATCTTCAACACAGGGGACGACTCAGCTTTATTCTTCTGCAGGGGTTCCAGACAGTGAAGGATAAAAATTATCTATTTACATAACAGTATGCTTCTTTTTTCTAGTAGTGCAATATAAATTTTCACCAATTCCCTAGCTTAGAAAATGAAATGCTAAAAGTCCTGGCCACTTTTCATCAAAATAAAATACAGTTTTATATAAGTCCATTTCTTAGATTGGACATGAGGAAAAGACATTAGATCTGTCTCTCTGCCTTCTTCCATTAATTCCATGTCATCTGAATTCACTCAAATTTTGTGTCTATGTTTTATATTAATAAATTCTAAACTGTCTCTTTTGTATTTATCAGTTTTACAGCTTTGGAAACTCCATTACTCTCTCAGTTAAACACATGAATATGCTCATTCATGTGCAGGGTCACTCAGCCTGTAAGAAAAATAAGGAATCTGTTACCTTTGTTACAATCAGCAGTGTGTGATTATGACTACACAACCAAGCCACATGAAAAAGACCACAGTTTTACACAGACATTGAAGAAATATTTCTGTCTGGAGATCCAATCCAAAGCTTTACATTGCAAGTGTTTCAGATCTGGCCTAAGAATCCAAAGGAAGTTCTCTACACTTCTGTCTCTCTCTCTCTCTTCTTCTTTTTTTTTTTTTTTAATGAAAAGTAAACGATATAACTACCTTTTTAAAAAAAACATCATTTTATGTGAATGAACTTTTCTGAACTACATTCCTTAACAGATTCAATGATAAAACTCTTATTTATTATGAACTTGGTGGCTTTTACAATACAGATTTTCATAATCTCTGCATTTTATGATATTGTATCTTTTGAAATCTTTAAAGCATGCCAAAAATCAAGCTTTAATAATAGATTATCTTTTATGACACACAGCAAAAAGCACTCTAGATTTTCAGAGATAAATTATGTAAATTTCTCTTCAAATTCAGACTATAAAAGGATATTAAAATTAGCATACTCATCAGGTTCTTGCATTTCAAAAATTCTACTTTTAGGGGTAAGCCCTGCATTAGACAAATAACAGGAAATTTATTTCATGTCTTTGTTCTCAAAAGTTTGGTCATTACATTTAGGAACCTGACAGACAGAAATACTGCTAAAGGATAATGAAAGGCAAAAGATTTTCAGCAGCAGTTTTATGTGATACAGAGAAGACTCATTCCTTTTGAAGAGATGAGGATCTGGGCACAAACAAAAATCAATGAAAATGGACCTCAACAGGAAGGAATAATAGATTTTCAAATTAGACATATGATGAAAATGCTCTTGTTACACCAGCTTCATTTCTGGCTGTTGCACTGCATGTTTTATTCTACCACTTTTTGAAGACTGAACATATTACAAAAGGAAAGATTGTACCCCAAAGCATTTGCAGTAGCAAAGTCAGATAGGCTTAGGATTCCCTAAGATTGATTTTGTCCAGAGAACCCAGAGCTTCTGGGTGAATAATGCTCCATTGTTGGAGGATTGAAGTTACTAAGCTTCGCAGAAGCCTGCCAGCTCCCCAAAGGTGTGTTTAAAGAAAAACGAGTTTTTATTTCCACAAAGAACTTGTCGTGACATCTTTGTCTCTACTTCCAGCCAACTTTGTCAGATGAAATTAATTCTGGACAAACAAAAATAAGCACATTTCTCTGACAGCTGCTGATAGTTACATACAATCTTATGTTTGAGTTTTCACACAGTGCTGAAAAATAATGCCTGCAATGTGGTTTTAAGAGCCTCACAAAAGGAAGAAGACAGACATGGATGTGTTCTTGATGCAACATTTTTCCAAGTCATTAACGCTACACGTCTCCTATCCCACTGGTGTTTGAAGACAGTGGTTTCTTGAGAGAGGGATGGTCTTTCTTTGGTCCTCGTACATTTCTTAGCATATGGTCAGGCACACACATTGTCCTCAGTGCATGTAAAATGTCTTAGATGTTAAAGCTAAGCTGGGTTTGCTGTCTTCAGGTAAATTATGGAACAAATGGGTGACTCATTTTATCTTTTGACAGGTAAAAGATGAAACATTTCAGTTCCTTTAAGAGAAGACACTAAAGTGGCTTTGCGCTAAAGAAAACCTTGTTTTACTTATGAGGGAAAAAGTATTTTATATTGCATACTTATGCACAAGCAAAAATTTGAAATAAACTTTGGTAATTCTTTGAGTTTCTTATGATGATCGTATCCTTTTCTGCCACCTGTGCCATTGGCATATAGTTTATAATCCTGATAAAACCTGTTGAGAAGCGATCTCATTGCTAAAAATGATGGCAATATTAAAGAAAATGTTTCTCATTTTATGTCAGTAAGACTGTGCTTTTGTTGTTGTTGAAATCTTATCAGAGAACACCGAGAGTAATGCATCTGAGAGGGATGAGAAACTCCCCTATTTTTTTTGCTAAACAGACTCAGAAATAAATTTACATTTTCTAAGTGCAATGCTAAGTTACTGAATTTACTTTAAGTTGTTTTGAGAGTCTAAACTCTTAATGTTTACTTTGTAGTGAATAATTATGGGGGCCAAAGTTAAGCATGAACGATTGCAAATCTAAAATTACAAAATCTAGCAGAGGAGATGTATCAGATGAGCTTGTCAAGAAGAAAACAACAAGGAATGTTTTACTAATATGTAACTGTGGCAGAATGGCACCAAGGAGACTGTGAGGCAATAAAAGCACTCAAGGTTAATAATATGGTGCCAAGACAAGTGCTCTGCCTCATTTACATTGCCAATCTAATAGAAAGAAATCAGCCTTGACTAAATGAAGCTGAACCCAGAATCAGAGCCTGACATGTACCCTGCTTCAGACTTTCCAGGACACCCCCTGACTTCCAGAGGAGAATGCAAAGCAACTCCAGACCACGGGGACCTGTCAGAATTTCTTATGCCCAGTCTGGGGCCTGTGAGCCTTGAACTGTGCAATCTCACTCTTTCCAAAGTGAGATCAAACTGAGGTTAATTTTCTCTTGCTTGAGGCTTTTTCTCCTTGGTATTTGGGATTATTAAAAACATTTCAACTGTGTGATCTCCTTTTGTGGTTTTGATTTCCTTTTATTTTCTTTTGTTTTCTTTTGTTCTTAAGACCAGTACTTTGAAGTGGTTCTTTAATCTGACTTGCCTGGAATTCATTCTTGAAGGAAATAGAGTATATTTTAGATTTAAAGTTAGATTAGAAAACATACTTTTAGATGAAAATTTCTGTGTTACTCACAGTACTGATTTCACAGCCTAAATTCTTCTCACTGCAGCTTACAAGGACAGCTGTCTCCCTCTCATATTAATTTGTGTTTGATTTGACTTGGTTATAGACACCTTTCCTGGCAGAACAAGAGTGAAGACCACATCATTGGAAATGCAGAGCCTGCCCAGCCAAAATCACATAGCAGAAAGTAGATCCAGGTGCCTTGAAATGGACCTGATCATTAGTGTGTGCAAGCAAAGAAACCTGGCCCTTAAAGACTGGTAGTAGCTGCTTCTTAAAATTTAAACAAACCTGGTGGGACATTTCTGCCGTTTAATTAGATAGAAGAAATGTGGAAATTTTAACCACTGCTTATCAGTTCCGCCACTTAATTTTTCATTTTCATTTTAAATAAATACATCGGCCTTTTGGATAGTATCCCAACATCCTATAATGGAAAAACATGGTTGTGTTCATGCTACAATTTATGGCAGCAGAACAGGCTCAGTTAAACTTACTAAATAGAAAGCAAGAAAACTCTAATACATCTACACTCAAATAAATCTAGAGCACATATTTAGAATGCACTAAAAATTCCTGAAAATGTATATTATAACCTTCAGGCTGTTACTACTCAACATCTTTCTTTCTCTCTTCCTTTCTCACTTCTTTTTTTCCATTCACCTCAAAGTATTTCAGAGCATCAGAGGATTGCCTTGGATCTCACTAACAGATATTTTATAGCAGGCTGTGCACTGCATGTGCTGTTGCTAAAGGGCTCTTGGAGGTGCTTGGAGGTGCACGGGCTGCTAGAAGAGCAGTGGAGGATGCAGTCACATCCACTATGCTCTAGGTGAGAGCTTAATGGAACAAATTGTATCTTCAAGACTGTTTGCAGGCTTTTGTACAGAGAAAAGCTGTCGGAAAATTACAAAGCAGACCCAGGAGCAAGAGGATATAATCCTCACATTTGCTCCCTGGCCCTCTCTGATAAGCATAGTACACCCAGTTCAGAGCTACCATGACAGTAAGGTCAGTAGAAGTCTAAAGACTTTAAAGCCTAAAAAAATCACCTTCAAACTTGGTTCAGCATAATGTCTTGCATGTGTGTGCATGTGTGCAATCTGACCTGAAGCCAAAAGAAAAGACTAGTATCTTAAAACAGGTTCATAAAACACCTGAAAATGGAATAATTTATTCTCTTTCCTATAAAAGGGAGAACAATAGAAAAATTAGTGATTGAGCTGACAGGGTGAATTCAAGGCATGACATCTCAATTCTTTCATTTAGTTTGTTGTGTTTGTCTCCTAAAAACCAGTGGGACTTGCAGTTACAAGAAGTGAATCCACACTTCCTTTAGTGGTGCCTGTTTTGGCTGTTTGGGGCAGTGTTACAGAAATACCTACCAATGTTTCAGGATTGCTGTCAGATTGTCTTTTCTGGGGTTTTTTTTTTGTTTTTTTTTATTACGCTCTCCCTCAAACACTGGTTTGTCGCAAAGAGCAATTCTCTTGTCTCCAGTTTTTGTCTCCTAGGTAAAGGAAATGACTGACAATGAACCCCAGGCTTGTATACAGCAACAGACCCACAAGTAAACAACTGTGTGAGCAGTGCAAGCCAGAGGCAATGGAGAGGCAACTCCCCTGAACCCCTCATTTCCTGTGTGTGACCACAATCGAGAGCATTCAGAGCTGGGAGGATGAGATTTTTTTAAAGCTTTATCAGGTATATCTTTAACTCCTTTTTTTCTCTGGATGTGATTAGTGGCCCTGCTATGAAACACTAGAAAAAAGAGTAAAAGAAAATCAAATTTTAATTTTTTTCCTTTTCTTTTTTAGACTACTAGAGATGTGTTTGCACTATGGCAATAGCTCTAGTCAACATCTGGAAGTAAAAATAAAAACCACCTTGAGGCAGAAATATAACTTTTACTACTCTTGGCACTAAATATGTCATTTAATTTTTACTTAGAGTCCTTCTGTTGTCCTGATTTATTTTTGTTTTCCAATAGTCAGTGCTTTAAAGTGGTGTTTTTCACAGAGCTTGCTTAGGCAGCTTACTTAACTTGTTACCTTGTAAAAAACTCCAATAATGTTACTTTTCTTGGCTTCATTTGAAATAAAAATATCTGTACTTTCACTTCTATTTATTTGCAGGCAGTCAGAAAAATTTTCTAATCTATTTCTTTTCCTGTATTTCTTTGCTTCAGATCAACAGAATGCGTACAAAGGCATTAGGAACAAAAAGACAACTTTGGGAAATTCAAGCGTGCATAATTTGAGAATCTGGGAATTTCACATTATTTGAGTTTCTTTTTAACTTATAAGCTTCTAACTACCTAAAAGAAAAAGAAAATTATATTCTTAATTTGATTCTTTACATTTCACCACAAATCTTCTTTTCTGCTAGCTTATTAAGTTCTGCATTTCTTCTGTGAGAGCCTGAGGCTTCTTCAATTTAAATTCTCATTTCAATTCTAACTCCTCTTTCTTGCCATCCATTAATCAAGATAATTACCATTAATGATAGTGTGCATGTGGGGGGGAAATAGATCTATTTCTTGGATACAATTTTTTTGACTGATGTTAAATAAAAAGTTGTCAAAACACTGTTTCTGTTATAGCAGACAGATTTTTAAATTTTTCATTTATAGGATCAAACTTATCAAATTTCTGCCAAATCTCATATGGAAAAATAGTCCAAAAAGTAGCAAAATTAAAAGGCAGCTGATATATTTTAAGAAATCCATCACACACACAGAGGTAAGAAAATCTCAGTCATTAGTGTACAGTAATTTGAAAAAAAAAAAATCCTAAGAAATTTACATTTGTCCAGGTTAGCTACATGTGACAGTTCCTTGAGGTCATCTGAATTTCTAGATATATTACTATGTATGCCAAGGAAAATAAATAAAAGATTTTCCCTAAGAGGAGATTCTATGCTGACAACAAAATGCTATAAATACGGAAAATCAGCAGTAAACACTGAAAAACCCCAGTCACTGCCAAGAGAAATTACCATTCATTTCAGGGAGGTGGATTTCACTGACTTTTCAAAAAAAATGTGTTTATATTCAAAAGTGGCAATGTTATCTTTTATTCTGTGTAGTTCTAAGATAAACATTTGCTTTCACCAGAGTACAATAAATATCCAGAAATTAAGACAAAACTTGTGAGAAGAAATCTTGCATTAGATCAGCAAACAGAGATGGAAAAATAGAGCATGCAAAATGTTTTTTAAGCTTACATTTCAAAAACACTGGGATTTAAAATATTTTCACAAGGAAATCTCCATGTCAATCAAGGCAAATATTATTTGTTCAGAATCAGGGAGAAAACTAAATCGTAATTATGTAACTTTTACTTGCATGCTGAAATCCATCTTTTTCTTTCACTTATAGGGATTTTGTATTTGAGTGATCTGCATTTAACATACAGCCTGAATGCTCAGGTTTCCATACCATGGAAAAAGCAAATAGTAGGAGGGTTACTCCAAGACATGGATCAGGGGCATGCATCTCAGGTCTTTTTCTTTTTTATTTTTTCCCCTTAAATAATTAGAATATAACAGGAAGGTCTGCATGAGTCTGTAAAGTCAGAAGCACTCGCACATCCATCAGTGTTAAGAGTGCAGTTTGCAAGAAGTCTTAAATGAATCAACTGACCTTTGAGAGGCAAATCAAGTGCTAGTAATTCTCAGGAAGAGAACAGATAACAAAAGAAAGGGCAGGATGACATTGTTTGGACGCCTGCTTAGCCCAACTCTTGAAGGTACAGTTCTGATCCTCTTTGCCAGTGCATAGGAAACAGGAGAGTTGAAAAGAAAGCAAGCTGAACAACCTGCTTACACTCGTCTGACTGCTGAGACAGCCCACTCAACCTGCCAAGCCTGTGGAGAAACAGTCCAGCAAAACTGGAAGTCACTGAGCCACTTGGGAGGGAAGAGGCAGAAGGTTCATTCTTTAAAAAAACCAATAATGGTCAATGTCAAATTTCAAGAATAAATTAGACATCCGTCTTGATTTTCATGAAGATATTTGAGACTAAAAAAACACATGAAATTTTAGAATAACACTACTTATCTTCAGTATTCTTTCCTACAACATAGCTGAGAGTAGGCAGAATCAGATTTTCATATCTGCCAGATCATTTAATGCCACTACAGCAGCATAAAAGAGATTGCAGAGCAAATGTAAATTACATTGGCACACACATTAAGGTAAGGTTGGGATAATGTCAAGTGCCTTCAGTGTAAATGAAATATTGTTTTCAGCTATGGTTAGTAAGTGTATTCAATTATATTAGTCAGCAACACAATAAATGGATGAGGACACTCAGACGTTATGGAATAAGCCAGTGACTAATAAAGGAGGCATGAAAAAAGTGGTTTGGACATTTGAATGTTGGTTTTGCATATATTTCTTCTGATTTCTATTTTTTGTTACATTTTTAGTTAAAATCTTATTGGTTGCTTCTGGTATACTGGACTAGGTGCAAGTACTGTGTGTCAGATTTTGATGAAGAAACATTAAGAGCAGTATTTTTACATTTTGGAGAAGGTCATTAACTAATTTTTTTCACTTTAGGGAGCCTTTCACAGAATCCTGTCTTGCTTATGTTAGCTAATTCTTATCAAACCACATATTGAGTAGGAATCGCTTCAGATTGTTTTTCTGAAACTTTATTTTCTTCTTTCCTGTAAAAATATTCTATCACTTAGGAAAAATATTAATTAGACATTTTATTTATGAGTTATATTTCTGAGAGTTAAAACTTTCCAGTATTAATTGCTTGCATAAACAAGTAATTAGATGACATGCTCTTTGCAGATCAATGTGCTACTTCAGACAATAATAATCCCTGGGCGTTAGAGATGAAAAAATCACAGCAAAATGTATAAGAGTAGAAACAGTATTTCCTCAGTGATGCTCTAAGACATTATATTTTTCAGCAGGAAACCCAGAAGTAACCCTAGAAGGCAAACAGGCCACAGACTGCTCATTTTATGCAGTTGGGAACAGCAATATTTGGTCTCCTGGGTTTACAAAAAGAAATACCTTTTTATTTTAGACATAATGCAGATGAGTCAGTATCCCTACATACCCAGTTCTGAATGGCTGTTCCCCTATATATACATATATATATATATATATATATATATATATATGTGTGTGTGTGTAGAAATGTATTATTTAAATACATATAAATATATATACTGATATATTATATATAATATTTATATAGAGGGAAATCTATATATACATGTACAAAGATGTGACCACTTCATAAATCATGCTATTATGCTCCAGCCTAAGCTTGGCAATTACTAAACTACTAAACATAATGTTAGTGTAGTAGGAAAAAGACCACAGATAAGATAACAGCCTGTCTTAGGACTCTGACAGTTTCATCATTAAGCTACAATAAGCTGACACACACAATGGACATTGCAGTGACCCAGTCCAGGTCTTTTGCCCAGATTCTTCTTACTAATTTTAGCTGTTAAAAAATTAGGTGCCTGATTTAAGCTAGCTGTCCAAGCGTCCTTAGTATACAGCAGAGATAAAGCCACTTCTGGAGAGTGATTCATCTGGCTTATTTTGCAGAAGTGCTTATGGCACAAGTGTTGGTTTAGCTTAGTTAACTGTGTTTAAAATAACTGTGTTTAAATAAACAACTTCACAGTGAACATGGCAGAGGGTCATAGAGATTGTCGGTGCTGGTCAAGGCCAATTCACAACACTGAAAGCAATTACCATCGAGTAGGAGATGTAATTTTTGAACAAGCTCTGTAGATTGCACGTGTGATGACATGAAATGAGGAAGTCTGGTTTCCCACAGATCTCTGCCAGCAGTGCCTGAATACTGGCTCCAGCACTTCTCACATATGTGGCAGGTACAATGCCACGTGGATCCTCTGGCACAGGGGATTATGGAGGCAGTCACCTCTGCAGGTAGATTTCCTGCTTTACCTTGGCTGATGCATTTTCATTAATTTGTTGCCCATTTGAGGTTATCTTACCCTGGCAAAATGGGGGAAAACTGCACTATGGGTTCAAATATTAGAGGGATATGGAAGAAGGAAAGGTACACATACACACACACACACACAAACACACACAGAATGAATGCTTGTCATGATCACAGAAACATTCTTTTCATGACAGCTCATGTTTAGAGAAGTGGAGAACCTGTCCTACAAGGAAAGGCTGAGAGAAATAGATTTACTCAGTCTGGAAAAGAGGAGGTTTCAGGATGACCTAGGTTCCAGTACTTGAAAGAATGTTTTAAGAAAGATGGATGGGGACTCTACAAGAGCAGTTAGTGACAGGGCAAGGAGGAATAACTGGAAGAGTAGGTTTAGATTAGATACTAAGAAGAAATTCTTTACTGTGAGGGTGATGAGGTGTCAGAACCGGTTGCCCAGAGAAGCTGTGGGTGCCTGAAGGGTTCAAGGCCAGGCTGGATGGGGCTCTGAGTGACCTGGTCTAGTGGAAGGTGTCCCTGCCCATGGCAGAGGGGGCTGGAACTAGATGATCTTTCTTGTTCCTTCTGACTCAGGACATTCTATTATTCTATGATTCTAAAAAAAGGAAACGATACTTCTTCAAGAAAAATAAGATGCTCTAAACCCACAATCTGGTGTTTAATCTTCTTTGTCTGCCACACTTAGTAAAAATGCTTTGGCTGGCTTACTTTCAACTTCAAGTAAGGTTGATGTTAACTAGAAGCTATCATAATCTTAACCACAAGATCTCCAACATTTCTCAAATGGAAAAATTTGCACAGTGGTACCAAAAGCTGTGATTTTTATGCATAGAATGATGTTAAACACATAAATGAAGCAAAAAGTAAGTAGGAAGTATTAAGGGCAGTCAAAAGAAATTTTCAGTGATTTAAGAAAAAAATGGACTAGTAGCATCAGCATGTCATTCAGCAGATATTGTGGAGACATCAGTAATTATTCAGGATAGTTTTTGTTCTGAATTGAGGAGAAAACAAACAATATCTGTTGAAGAAGACTGATTAATAAATATGTGCTAATTTAACTGTCACTCAGAACAGGATGATCAATAAAGACAGAGGCTTCTAAACCAGCAGTTCCGGAGGGTTTCTAAACCATCTGCTGTCCTGGAAGATCCTTGAGGTGACAGAAGACCAGCATTGCACCACTATTCAGTAAAATTAAAAAAGATATGCAAAAGTTGTTTAGTCCATCAGCCATGGCATTGATCCTGGACAAAATGAAGAAGTGACTGCTGCAGGTGTTAGGAAAGATGGAGCTGAAAGGACTGAGGAGCAAAGTATCTGAAGGCAAGTCTTAGGTCTACAGACTCGGTAAAGCTCCTTTGCAGCACCTTATCCAGTAATAATCTTTCAAACAAAAAAAAAAATTCCTGTTCTAATTCTTTCTAGGATCAATTGGATATTGGAAAGTTGATGTACCTAGCAGCATAGTTTTGGGTTCCACAAAGATCATGTACAGTAAAAAAATATTAAATTAGAATACCTGTAAGTGGAGTCAGTGACGACCATTTCTTAGGCAAAATCCCAAAACCATATAAGGTTGTTAGAAAAACAAGACTTGAAAGGTTTAAAAAACCAACAGCTCATCATCAAAGAAGCACAAAACATCTGGGCAAAAATGTAGGAAGAGATATTACATAAGCTCCAGTTACTCCTGGAAGTTTCATTCGCCTTACAGACCATCTGAACTCCCATTCAATACCAACTTCACAAGCTGACTTTGCTAGCAAAGTAAACACAAGGAAAGAACATCTCTACATGCTTTCAGAGTTTTACAGACATTCTTTTCTCTGCTGTTAGCACAATTACTTCTTGATAAAGTCTGGTTGATAAAGATAGTATTATTGATGTAGCAGACTTGCTTCTGCAAGGCATTTAACTTAGTGTTGCATGACATCTTGATTAATTATCCAGGGTGGTACAGTATAAACATGGCACTAATGAACTTAGGTTAGATTAAATTACAAGTCCCAATAGTAACTATAAATAAGAAATTATTACTGAGAGCTTGTGCTTCTTGTGATACCCTGCAGAGATTTTTGGCCTCCAATGCCTAATGATTTTATCTGTGTGCTGAAACAAAATTAAGTATTGATGATGAAGTTCTCAGTTAAGATGGAAAATTAAGTGTTGAATTATAGGGTGTTTGATTATAAAAGGAATATGTATTCACTACAACTCTGTTTCTGCATGTGCTGTGGAATGCAGTCTATCAACATATAAAATCAGAGCAGTGGGTTGCTCTCTGCAAGTTTATAAAGGATGGTTCGAAATCAGATTTCTGGTATGGTTGAGACAAAACAGTGAATGTTGTGCTTGAAGCTCTGAAGCTCATTTAAATTCTTTTTGAGCACTATAAATCCAGCTACAAAGAATAATAAATTGGTTTTTGCATGGTTAATGATCTGGAATAGCTCACTGCATACTGATGAATGCTGTGTCCAGCACGAAGAGGGCAAGGTGAAAGCATGACAGAGGAAAGGGGTGCTGGAAGGGCAGGACCATGGTGACGAAAAATCACATCATCTCCTGTGAAACTGTCACAGGAAGATCCTCAAACATGAACTATATAACATCATAATTCTATGTGATTTACTTGTGTGGATAAATGCATGCAATAAATGCATGCAGAACTAACCCAGCTCTCACTTGAAAGCAAACTGGAGAGCGTGGTTTCAGTCTGGAGTGCCAATACAAGTGAGTCACAAACGTCCTACAACAGGGTCTAATGGAAGATGACAGCAAAGTTCCAAGAGATGTCTCCAGGGCTTGGAGATTCCTGCAGCATCCCTGCACTTGCTGCCCTGTGTGCAGCTGTGCAGCTCTGCTGGCTGGAGTTGGCAGAGGGCAGAGCTGACACAGCTGTGTAAGGTCACAACCTGCTGAGATGGCTTTTACCTAGTGCAGGGCTACAGCTGAATATACAGCCGGAGAGAATTAAGCTAAAGAGCTTAATTGTGATTCTGTCTAGATGCTAAGAGCACCTGTTGCTTTCAAATTTTTCCATTTTCATATCATTTTTGACTCCGTTGGCTCCATTGGAGCTATTCCATTTGAAAAGAGATTGTGTGAAATGTGATTCTAGTTCTGTCTCTTAGTGGAGAGAAGGTTAATGGAAGGCCCACATGAATGCAACTGTTTGCCTTTAGAGGAGTGATTCTTTTAAAGGAGAATGTCCCAATTACAAAGTATTCCACAAAATACTGTACCTACCATACCAGATCTGTACAGAATAAATCCTTCTGTGTGACTTTCAGTCTGAGAATACACAATTAATTTAGCTCACAGGGACACTTCAAATTAAGCCCTCTCACTGTGATATTTTAATTATACCAGTTAGTGAAGCAAAGCTTTCATCTAAGTGATACCAAGATGGACATAGAGAATAAAATGAGAAGTAAAATTCCTATGGTCTAACTGGCAAATATTTCTCTGTGTCGAAGAAAGCATTTGAAAAGGTATCTAATGTTAGGTGTCCTCCCAAAGTGGTTGCTGACTGTGCAGGAAATGGCAAAAGGCTTATATTTTCTGAATGAGAAAGACTGAAGTTAAGTTTTGTGTATCTTCTTCAAAGATAAATAACTTCTATTAATAAAGTTGAACATCTCTCAGCAAATAACAGGCGATGATAATTTTAATTTTGGTGAGGGTTTTTTTTGTAACTTGTCCTTTGGACTTACCTTGGTAACTCCAAGGTGACTGGAGAGATAAGGGAGAATTGTTAGAATTAATATTTAATATTTTTAAAATGTTAAAAGTTTTGTAACATGGCAATGACTTACCTCAGAGCAATTTTGAGTATCATAGTGCCTAAGTTTTCTCTGCTTCTTTATATAGACTTTTAAAAATTATTATTCACAAATCAACACAATAGGATTGTTCCATCATTTAAGTTTTAAAAAAAGAATTAGATCATGCTTAGAAACTGTTAAAGGTGCTTATAACAACCTAGACAGGCATCAACAAATATAAGCACATTTTTAAAACTGAAACATAAATGGCATTTAATTTTATGATGATGTTTTTACTAAATTACAAGCATGCAGGTGGAAGCCTGAGCTTAGAAATAATTTTGTATTTCTGGGGCTAGGTTCTCATAGTACTGACTTCTGATATATTGTTTTGTTTATTTTGCTTTCATATTTTATTTCACTTGTGCAAAATACATTATCAAGTGGAAATCTTTCTTCACTTAGAACTGATCCTAAGAGGTGTGGGACAGTCTTTTTTAAAGTAGAACACATTAACTGAAAGGCTTATTGCACTGTGTTACCACAGGTCAACTATGAGATGGGCTGGTCCAAACTTCCAGCTTGATCCTTTTTGAAAGAGAGGATCCTCTCCTCTCCTCTCC
>VYXF01011498.1:586537-602955 GCA_013397295.1 Polioptila caerulea | reverse complement strand
GGGATGGATGGATGGATGGACAGTACTGACCACACAGAACAGACCCGAGGAAGGGCAGAGCAGAACAGAACTGTGCAGGGATGGATGGATGGATGGACAGTACTCACCACACAGAGCAGTCCCAGACACGAGGGAGGGCAGAGCAGAACTCTGTGCTCAGCTCCAAAGCAGCAGAAACAAAAGCCACACGCAAAGGCACAGCTGAGTCTCTCCTCCCTGGGTAAATGTTTACAAGGGCTGCCAAGGCAAAAAAGGTGGGAGAAAACATTTGCAAGTGAAATGGGTTTGAGTTCAAGCTGTCCCGTGGACACTCCCAGGGATCCTCCTGGCATGCCCAGCAGCAGCACCTGGCCCAGGTGCCAGCAGGAGGGACCGGAGGTGTCCCAGGAGCAGGAGGGACCAGATGTGTCCCAGGAGCAGGGCTCAGGCAGGGCCCTGCACAGCACAGGGCAGCAGCAGCACCCAGGGACAGCCACGGGCACAGAGCTGCTCTGGGCTGGGACAGGGGCACCCAGAGAACACAGCCTGCACTGCTGGCCAGCACAGGAAAATGAAACCCATCTGCTGTCAGACTTGAGAAAAAGGATACATTCTTCCTCATCTTGATGTATCTGACAAAGTTAATTCAGATAAAACCATTTTATTTCTATATCCATTTATTATTTTGGTCTGTAAAAATATAAGACTAATATACAACTACATCTAGCTTGATTTTTGTAAAATCAATCTTCATTCAGTGAGATACCAATGTACATTATACATTAAAGTTGTAAGAAAAATACTGATATTTGACATTTTAAACAAGTTCATTCATGTAAAAATCACATTGCAAGTAAAATTTAATTAGAAAATACATAATATTCACAAAAATACACATGTTAAAGACAGCTCGTGAGAACATTGTCCTAAATTTAATTCAGGTGTGGAAAAAAACAAATGATTCACAGTTAGGCTTGACTTGTCCAGTACCATAGCAGAACTTTAAAGTAAATGCATCTTAATTCTGTTAAGAATTTGTTCTTCTTCCTACTAAGGTGCACTTAGATCTCCCAGCCACCAGGGAGGAACCACCCGTCCCCCTCTGTGCATGTACACAACATGTAACACTACTCAAAGGAACTTTAGTTTTTCATTCCATTCTGAAATAATTTGGATATTTCATAAATTAATCTATAAAATCTGGATTGAAAATACAATTTACACACACAGGATACTTAATACACAGATTACATCAATAGCAGCGTAATATTGTCAATCATGCTCAGCATCCTCACCAGCACTTCTGCATTTTTTTCTCCTCTTTTTAGCTATAGATAAAATCTATATAAAACAGTCAAGCCTTTAAGTATTGTCTTCCAGGGAGAAAACAGTATAGATGTTAAAAATTTAGGAGGTAGTGAATGAAAGGCTAACAATATCAGCATATTTTAAAAAACCTTATACTGAATCCCAGTATCATTTATGTATAAAATTAAATTTAGCCACTCACAATCAACCATTGATCATCCCGAAGTAGCAATTTAAAAATCTTTTGTAATTAACAGTGTAAGTATTAGTAAGATATGGAAGAACTTTAGAAACTTTATGGTAACTGCAGCATTAAGCAATTACATGCTGTGCAGTCTGTCATTGTAACTGTAAATACACATTTTATAGATTCTTTAAAGTTTTTATCAAGTCCCAAATGTTTAGTTTTACTACACATCACCAAATTTCTGTGGACCAGAACATGATCTACGTCAAAAAGAACATTACCTCACGTTTAGATTACTCAGTTTGCAGGAAAGGTCCCAAGAGATGAAGCCTCATGCAGTTCAGAGTAGGACCCCAGTTACATTTCTACAAGTCCTTAATACTGGCATCAATATTTCTCAGACTCCCCAGGCCTGTGCCTGGCAGCACAGCAGCCTTGGGGCTGGGACCTGCCCAGGGCCCTGGCCAGACTGAGCCCTCCCAGGCACACCCATCCTGCCAGCTGTGCTCCAGCTGTGCTCCAGCTGTGCCCCCTCCTGGCCCACAGCAGCCCCGAGTGGATCTGCACTAATGAAAACCTTGCACCTGCACTAAGTGCACCACCAGCTCATCCTCTGTACCTGTGGACATCTCTTCCCATCCAAGTGCCTTTATTCCTTTGATTAGTCACAATACATTCAAGTAAACCAAAGGCACAGAAGTGCAAACTAGCAGAATAATGAGTCTCACCCTCCACTGGTGATTTCATACAGGAAGGAAAATCTTTTGACAAAGGAAATAAAAAAGATATTTTCAAAGTAAACAAACTTCCATAAAGAAAGGAAGAGTAGAGCAGCGCTGAGAGAAAACATGCACAGGTAAAGTCTCCACGTTGCAGAATGAACATTTCTTTTTCTCATTTCACACTAAGTGGATGTAGTTACTTCATTTTTAATAATTATTAGCGAAACACTTGAAAGATGTAGCTCTTGTAAAAGATTCCAGGGCTCTCCACACCCACACACACACAGAAACTATAAATAAGTGTGAGAAAAGAGCCCCTCACCTGTGTTTGCAGAGTACCACTGCCTGCTGTGCCTGTTCTCCATAAATCCTAAGGGGGATGAATGCCTCTCCTGGCATCTTGGACTCCAGTGGCCTTGGAGGGCTGAGAAAACCACTGCTCATCAGATCCTGATGTGCACAAATCAGATACAAATGTGCACTTTGTAACATCAAACAGCAGGGATTTGTTTCTGCAGCAGTGTTTGCATCAACACAAAAACCTGAAGCAAACGCAGGTTTAGCCTCTGATGGTCTGGGACGACTTTTCCAGATGCCCTAACATTAAACTTACAGTCAGTCTCCTGTCAGCAAAGTTACCAGAGGTAGATTTTCCTCAAATAGACTGAGGGGAAAAAAAGAAAGGGGTCAGTGTCCCTTCCCACTCATCACAGCTTCCCCGAGGGTGGAACACACTCCCAGCACCCGGCTGCTGCCCTGGGGAGCACCGACCACGGGACAGGAGGGGCAGCACCCTGCTCCTCCTGGCAGAGCAGAGGCCATGGCATCCTGGGGAGATCCTTCTCCCCAGCTCATTTTCCTGCCACAGCTTCTGCTCCCAGAGGAGGGTCAGGCTGGGCACCAAGGGCTGAGGGGGTAAAGCAGGAGATACAAAAAGGGAAGGACAAAAGCAATGTGAGAATTCTCCCCTGCAGCCGTGCCAGGAGTGCAGTGGTGACACACACACCCCTCTGCTCCTGCAGCATCAGGACTTGCCATCAGTGTTTGCACACAGAGCAGCACTGGAATATCCACAACACCCAGCCAGGGGCACAAAACCACCTGCATTTACAGAGCAGTTCCTCATGATGAGCAAGTTAATATCACATGGCTCAAACAAGGTGCAGTAATGCCACATTCTGGTTTAAAACTTTTTGTAATCCAGGGATTTAATCTAGACTGTTCTAATTTATTCAGGTTTGAAGAAAGTCACTTTTATATAATTCAGACTCATTCCAACAAACCTTTGCTAGTAGAAATCTTTACAGTTTCTCCTAGGACTGCCATTGTAACAGAGATTACCTTATGCTATTTCCATAGCATTAAGTTTACATTTGATTCGTTTGTAATTTACTGGGATTAGGATCTAAACCCAATGATATTCTTAAATATTGCAAACTAGAATGAGAACAGGTCTTTGATGCATTCGTGCTAAGACTTTCACATTTGAATTTCAAAATCAGGGTCGTTAAAAGCAAGCTTGCCTGGCCATTAAAAGCAGTAATGGTGCCTGACTAACGAGCCTGTGGTTGCACATTCACTCACAAAGGAACAGTGACCTCCAAAGCCCCACTGCAGGTGCTGCCCACAGAGCCCTGCTGTCCCTGTGTCACCAGCCACCCCCATCTCTTCCCAGCCCACCTCTGGCTTTCCCCAGTTTGCCCTGGCCCAGAGCCCACGCATGGCTCTGCCGAGCAGCAGCCAGGACAGGAGTGAGGGGCTGCAGCAGCTCCAGCACACGTAAGCAGCACTTCAGAGGAACATGAAACCACAGTCCATGAGGCCAGCAGCCTCACACCTAACCAAGTGTACTTCTACAGAACCAGTAGTATACAGCATTAAAAAAATAATAATAATCAAGTACCTTTAAAAGAAAGGTCACAGCCATCTCTTAGCTATCCTTCATTTTCAATTAAAATTCTTCTCATTCAATTTCAGCTATTTATCAATTATCATCCAGCTTTGTGAATTATTTACATTGAAGTGCAGAATTAATGAAGTTAGTTAACTTAGGTAAATTTGAATTTCTTGTATTTACTTTTTTTCCTCCTTTTAATCTAACTGCAGTGCTTGGTAGATGGAGAGGTATAAAATGTGTTACATATGAAGCCCAATTAAAATACGTATGGCATCCTCACTTATACAAAGTACACCAATGTCATTTCATAGTGTTATTATAGTTCCATCTTCTTCTAAAGACTTATGCCCTGGCTCTGGTACTTCATACTCCATGCTAATGCTGCCTGCTGAGTGAGTCAAGTTCAGCTCACTGGAAGGAAGGAACCCATTTTGTGTGGACTCATGGAGCAGTTCAATCTGTGACAAGGATTCTATGCTTTCGCTGGTAGGCGCAGCTTTCGGGATCTGCTGCGGCTCGCCGCTGTCTTCAATAATAATGTCCTCCTCATCGCTCTCCTCTTCTCCCTGCAGCACATTCCCCAGAATGTTTGGGGTGCTGCTGGGGAGGCTGGACTCGGTGGACTGGCCGGAGCTGCCCGAAGTCCGACTGTTCCTCACGACGTTGTTCCTCTGGTTGGCGGGCCTGACCGTGATGATCAGGTTGCGGCTGTTGGCAATCATCATGTCTGTAACTTGATCGAGGCTTTTTCCTGACACCTCGATGCCGTTCACCTCCAGCACCTCATCGTTGACAGCCAGCAGGCCCGTGCTCTGGGCCAGTCCCCCGGGGACCAGCCTGGAGATGAAAATGCCCGGCACCTTCTCCAGCCCGTGCGGGGTGACCCTGACGCTGGAGCCGTCGCGGATGTAGAAGCCCAGGGGTTTGTCGGTGCCGTACTTGTAGAGCCGCACCCTGCGGTGGGTCTCGGGCAGAATATCCACGTCTATGATGGAGGACACGGGCCTGAAGTCCTGGGGCATGCTAATGACAATGTGGGGTTTCTTCTTGTGGTTATCCGGACGTAGCACGTTGGATAAGACGTTCTTCTTCCTCGTCATGGTGTCCGTCCCGAAGGCACTGTAGTCTGCATCCTCTGGAAGACACAGCACACGGGGATTAGAGCGGGCACGGCCAGGTCACTGCTCCCCTGGGCCAGCCCAGCACAGGCAAACACACACCCAGAGTGCTAGCCTTGCCATCATCGAAACCCTTCCCTCCACTCATGAAACAAAAGCTTGAATGTTTTGAGATTCAAAGTTGGGAATACTTTTGGTTTTCTTCTACCAAAGGAAGGAGCGTGCACAAAAGAAATTAAAGCAAGTTAGCAGCAGCAGACACAAAGAGCTACAGCTGCCTGAGAAAGGGTAGAATGGAAAGAGTGAGTACATTCCTAGAAACATTTTAATTTTATTCAGAGTAATTCCACTTGCTAGTTTTCTCTCCTCAGGTTTCAGATCACTGGAAAAGAAAGAATGAAAAAGGGAAAGCAGCCAGTGTGCCTATTATTGCCTAGTTACTGGGAGCCAGCCAAGTGACCTGGATTCAAACTCCAGAAAGCTTATTCCATTCTGCACTCTTCCCTGCCCCCACGCCATGTAGGTAAAATGGCTGGGGAGCAGAAACAAAGAGACCTCGCACACAAATACCTCAAGCAAAACTGTTCATGCAAGCAATGCTGTAACTGCCACAACGTGATACAGGAACAGGCAAATGGCTTAGAGCTCAAAAAAACCCAAAAGGAAACATTAATTCTACAACTACCATCATAAGAGACAATAAAACACATTCTGTGGAAGCACTGATTTCTGAAAAACTTATTTACCCAAGGTTCCAGTTTCCTTTTTAGTATGCAATAACTCACCAAAAAGAATGAACCTAAATACACTGAGATCTGAGCTTCCTCAGATTTACACTCACACTTATTGCACACATCCCTGTTCTACAGGGCACAACTCCCAGAAATCACACAGAGCTGGACTGCACCAACCCAAGGACCCAGAGAAGCTGGGATTTCTTTGTATGATCCCATTCCTTTGTGTGATCCCGTTGGTCCAGCCAAGGAAGGGGGAGAATGGCCATACATTTCCATCTGTGCTCTGGGCTGCCTGTGGCAATGCTGCCCTGGTGGCATTTCAGGCCAGCTGCCAGCTGCTGAGGAAATCAATGGGTGCACTTGTTCCTGAGGCTGAGATACACAGGCATGAACCAGCTAAGATTTGGACTCCTCAGATGCTTTAAGCAAAACAGAACAGAGAAAGTATTCCTGGAGCAACAGGCTGACTCTCCTGCAGTGTGTCACACCAACTCCTCCCTTCCCAGCCTTTAGGGCTGCTGAAAACAAGGAGAGCAGCCTTGGACCTGGTACTCTAAAAGATAAAGGACAAGAGGAAAAGCAACAAATTTAAATTAGCCCACAAAAAAACCTCAAAGGGATTTATTGTCAACTCCTGGCCTGTGTGTACACAATAGTTCATCAACATGTTTTAGAAAAATGTGTCCTGACGATGGCCTCATTTACATTTCTTTTTCATTTCCTTTGTTAAAAAAAATAATTACACCATAAGGAAGGCCAAGCTCTTGCTTAGCTGTTTGCTAAACACAGAGCATCTTTTGCACTGATGTTTACAGCTGAAGTTGTTCAACAATTTAACTGACACAATCAGGAGTTATTTCTGAAGATACCTGATTGACACAACCCTACTACAGCCTGAAGTCACTTCCACAGCAATCTCAGTTACTTGGTAATTTAAGTCATAAAACATTAGATCTTACCATCGAGCACACAGCCTTTTGAAATAGCTTAAAATCTGAGATTCACATGTCTGGGAGTGTTAGGTCAGTTGTGTTGAAGAGTTGGAGCATTAAAACCCCATTCAACCTCCCCAGTCCAAGCACTTTAACAGGTGAACTGTGTCTGGAGTACAACACCTCTGGGAATGCAAATGCAGCCTTTTCTCTGCAGAAGCCCTTTGGGATGGCAGACTGAGATCAGCTGGTTAAACCCCTGTACTCCACTGCTGACAACTAACATGCTGACTTTTCTGACAACAGGGAGCAATTCTTTTCATGTTTGCTAAAAATCTACCATCAAAGAAAAAAGTGAGAGAAGTTTTGCCCTTATCTCTCCTGACAACCCATCCAACCAGTTTCCAGTTCGACATCTGGTGTCTCACTGAAAGGATTTTTGCAAATCAATGAGGTGCCATAACTTCTCTTTTTTTATTCAGAACTACAGTTGTTTACAAAACAACCTGGAAAGAACAGTTGTGAAATCTGATCCTAGACAGGCCTTGCTTTAAGTACAAGGTAACACTTGCACTCATTCCTGCCCAAGTGCAAGTGGCTGATGACAGCTCCAGGACACATCCCAGCAGAGTGGTGCCAGCCAAGCACTCGGTTCCTGCTGCTTTTACTGCAACAGCTGGTTTGCAAAAAGACACGAGAAACCAGGGCAGCAAAGCTTTGTCAGGACTGATTTTCTCACCAGTGTTCCCCCATGTGCACTGCAACACTAAAGGGTATTCAGCTGACGGGGTTTTCTCCTAAATTCCAAGTGCACACGTTCAGACAGACTCGGGTGTTTTACCCACTCTGTCACCTCAGGTCTGTAAAGCATTCAAGGATCCCAGCTTGCCACAGTGGCTGTAAGGCTTCTTCACCTTCACAGCAGCCCACCTGCAGGAAGTCTGGCATGAACTGGATATCCAAACACATATTTATCACATCCAGGTAGATCTGTCATGTCCTGTAAATGATCAAAGACAATTAATTTGTGCTCTTTATTCAAGTTAGCTTCAGAACTGTTCCAAACTTCCTCCACAGAAACCACCTCCCAGCCTGCCTGCCACAAATATCAGCTGGCAACTTCTATCCAAATCAAACTTTTCCAGTTAGCAGAGAAATATGAAAATCAGCTGCAACAGGACTGGCCTTGAAAGAAATACTATGCAAGTGTCTGGATGCGAAATAACAGATTCAAAAGGATTTTTAAAACAAAAACTAAGAGCAGAAAAACATTTCTTGGAAAAGAAAAGAACTTTAAAAGTCTCCTTCAGAAGCCAAATCTACAATCAGAAATCTTAAATTGAGCTGGTGCTTTTCTTTTTAGTACCTTTAAGTTACAGAACACATGGCTGAAATTAAAGCATCCCAAAACTGCAAGCCAGATGTCAAAACATTCAAGGAAGTCTGACACACTAGAGGGTAAGTTTTCTTCCATTATAACTGCTCTTAATAGTTTAATAATTCCAAATTAGCACGAACCTTAAGACAGTCAGCTAAGGTTAGAGAATTGGTGAGGTAGAAAAGGGAAAGGTTGTTAAACTCACCTCCCCAAACCTCAGCAGAACAGCACACTCTGGGTAACCTCTCTTCCACTGCTAAACAAGTTTTCTAAAGCAATACTCTCAAGTACAAAGGCATCTTTGTTCTGGCACCTCACTAATCAGTTTAAAGCCCCTGTGAAAAATATTTTGGCCTAAAGCCAAAGGACAAGGTGTTAACTCCAGACAGTGTGAAGGAGAACCTCCACACGCTGCAGGAAGGATTTCTCCCCCCAGCAGATTCAAGCTCAAGGTGGCACCAATCTGTACAAACTTATTACATGAAATTGAAAACAAAAGCCCACAAATGCCAAATCTGGTTGCAATTTAATGTTATTGAAGACAGATTTTTGAAATATTTTCCTGACCCATTTGCAAATCAATGTAGAGTTACCCTTTGAGAGTTAAATTTTCAAAGCCCCCAAGTAGTTAGGATACTTGAACAGAGATGCAATTTAGCATTTTTTAAATATGACCCAACAAATCTCCTCTTACTTAGTCACAAAATATGTTTTTAGGAACCAACCAACCTGTGTTTTTAAGAAGAGGCTCCAGAATAGCTGGCTAGTCCACAAAGAGCTGTTTTAAAAGCCAACTGCTCTTACTCCTCCCCAAAGCAAAGCTTCTCAGTGACAAAGTCTCTCTCAAGAAGCACAAGTGGATTAACCAAAGAATCCACTTCTCACTACATACAGCCACATCCCTGCAGAACTTGCAGGAGTTGGAGACTGTAATTTAGAATGGGGGGGACTGTTAAGGACATTATAATGAAATGTATCTCCTGTTAGCCCTATTGTTCTGGGATTTGCAATGCAAAGTTCCCCACATCAAGCTGCCCTTCAGCCTGTGCAGACTGTTCCCCGTTTTCTCTTCAGAAGGGTTTTTCTCACAGACAGAGTGACTCCCATACATCTGGGTTTAATCACAACACATCAGTTTAACCTTTAAATACCAGATGTCAACAGTACCTGGTAATCTGTTAAACTGCAGAATGAAATTCCAGCGAGGAATGTTTGCTGCAAGCTGACAGCCAATCCTGACTTGTGCAACATCAAGCCCCAGTTCAGATTTAGCACTGGAGCAGTTTATAAAGTATCTTGAAGGAATTTTGTGAAATACAATTAGAGAAGTCTAAGGGGAATAATGTGATTTCATTACAGGATCTCGAGGTTTTTTACCACATCAACCAAGCCACGTAAATACTCAGGACAAATAGAGCTTTCAGAAATGAGGAGTCCAAATCAAACAGGACAGAAAAGACTTCTTACTCTGACATCACCTTTCCCAAATTCTGGAGTCCCATTATCACAACCATCACTCATTAATAAAAGCAAAACCATCTTGCAGCTCCCGTTTCAACCCCTCAAGGTGTTCCCTGGATGCAATATGCTCTCAAGTTAATCCTGTTTACATTAGATTTCACTGCAGTCTGCTCATACCCCAAGTTAGCTTTGCACAAATTACATGTAGTTTCTAACTAGTTAAGACAGTATGACAAAAATTTCATGTATTATAAGGCACTAAAACACTTTCTCTCTTCCCCACAGTGGCTTTTTGGTCAAAGATCTTAAATTCCCAACTACTGCTGCTGGAATATAAAAGAAGTCAAAGTTCCATTACAAAAGCCACAAAAACTCTCCAGCTGATTTAAGAGAATGCATGAAAGCCACAAGTAGCCTTGCAGGTGGAAAAGTAACTTGTGTCACTTATTCCAGTTCCAAAGCAGCCCCATCTACAGCAGGTATTTGCTCAGATATTTCTTTTCCAATCCACAGGCAGAGCCAGTGAGGTTGCAGCAATCTATGACTTCAGCACACTTAAACAAATGGCACTGCACAAGATATGAACCATCCCTAACTCCATCAATCCAGCCTTGGTGACAGGCAAATCTTCACAAATAAAATGCAGAATAAAGTTACTTCTGTGTTTTCTATCAAACAAACATCTCCTCTGCATGGCAAAGATGGCAGTGAAGGCAAAGCCTCAGTTTCACCCACAGATGTGATCAGTGTGCTCACAACTCATTCCCAACAAAGGGCACTGGGGGCTGTGGTGCCAGCCTGGGCTCTTTATTCCCTGAAACCCCACAGGAGGAGGCTCTGGGGTCCAGGGGAAGGCAGAGACACCTGGAACTTCTACACAGCTTTTCCTGCTCATCAATTCTTGTTCTGATAAACTACAATGGATTCACCACCTTCTACTCTGGTGCATTACACCAACTCCTGGCACCAGGGCAGTAACAAATAACCCAGCTGGATCATTCAGTGTCCTACCATCATCCAGTGAATGAGGGTAGGAGACAAAGAAAGCACTGCAAATGTAACACTAGGAACAGGAAACGTTAGACCTGTCACACTAGGAACAGTCTAAAAACATATGGTGTTAAAATATAAACTCAATAATCCCAGTCTGACAAAGTGGCTTATCCCTCCTGTCATATGGCCACTGTAGGGATTAGATGGAATCCCAGGCCTTGTCCCTCCAGGTTGTGCTAAAGCCAATGGCTCCTGCCTTTGGCATTCCAGCACTGACAGCCCTCACCAGCCTGCTCTGGCAACACTAAAATCCAACGTTTTGCCAGCAGCCAGCCCCTGCCAAGCAGCCCCCCTGGTTATGAATACTGGGTTTGTGTCAGGCTCTTGTGCAGTTGTTCACTTTCTGGAGTGGGAGCTGACAGAAGGCTCTGATGCCCAAGCATTTCCCAAGGAAAAGATGCCTGCCTTAGCAGCAACCAGGAACAGCAGCACAAGAACAAATACAAACTTCTGACTGCATTTCTTTCCCCTCATAAACAAAAGCAGCCAGCAGGAACACACAACCAGAGCAGACCAACTTTTACAGGCAAACCAACAAAGCAAGCAGCCCTCACTCCTGCTGTTTGCTACCTGAAATAAGCTTGTCCACTGAAAACTTCAAAATGCTTTATTAGGAAAGGGTGATAACAGTAGCAGATTACAAAGTTAATCTTGAATTTATACTTCAATATTGCATTTAATACTTCATGTAATAACATTTTTAATATTACTTTCCATCCTGTAATGGTCTCTCTCCTTGTCTGATCAAGATTGGAATTTTAAGTGAAAAGTATCCAACATACAGAGCAGAAAACCTCAGAGGCTGAAAGTTTATCTTCATTTGCTTGCATAAAACCAGAAAGAAGCATTTGCTAGAGATTTAACTTGACTTTAACTCAACTAAATATAAGCAAAAACTCACAAAGTGTAAATAGGTTGCCTGAGGAAGCCCTTGCAAGAGAGACAAGTTGTGAATACCTTCCATGACCCATAATTATTACAGAATTTGACATGATGAAATAGGACTGAAGGGTTTTTTCCTCCATACATGACACTAACTGGATAAACAGATGATCCACATTCTTCAAGTGCTCTTACCTTTTCTCTGAATGAAAATCCTGAGCAGGGGATTGGCTGTGGAAACTGCTTTGTGATAATTGTCATCATTGTTGATAGGCAGCAGGTCTCCATGAACGTCTGTGTATCCCACCAGAACATCCACGTTTGGGATCTTGTGCACATGCTGCAACAATCCATAGAACTCCTCAAACTTGCCAGGTTTGGACCTCTCCAGAGAAAACCGTCGAAATTCTGCCCCAAACTACAACAAAATATATCTTACATCATTAATGTGGAAGCACCAGAATTATTTTATGTTAAACCAGAAACATTATGGAATTGAAGGTGCACTAAAAACCTCAACAAACCATTTTGACACAGTCTAAAACAGTCAGAAGAGCTGGATTTTTTCCCCAAAGCTCTAGCTAGTTGTGTGCCTGGTGGAAGGTGCACCTTTGAGCATGCCAAGGCTTTCTTTGTTCCATTTAACGGGAGCCCATCAGCACTGAGGTGACCAACGGTGCAGGGACTCCTGCAGATCCTCACAGGCATGAAGCACACGGGGAGAGGGACAGAGCTGAGGCCAAAGCACCGTGATTAACACCCCTGCTATGTGACTACCTGGAATGTGGGTGCGAGAACCAGCAGTGCCCTTGAGAACAGAGTGTGGAGATTGTTACACAACCGTGGCTCACCCACGCCAGCCTGAGCAGCCTTCACAGCCCCAGCTGTGGGGCACGGAGTGAAAATGCTACTTGGGTGTGGAGACCACAAAGAACTGCTGCTGCTTTTCTGTCCAGCCCGAGGGCAGCCCAGCTGATCTCAGGTCCACTCTGCTCCTGCCTAAAGAGAGATAACAGGGGCAACCAGCCACTACTTCCAAGAGCACTCAGAAAATTCGCTTGCATGAGCAAGGCTCAAATCTTGACTGCAACAGTCTTTTAAATCAGGGTTCCATCCAGGGAACAGAAACTGGGTTTACCCAATCTGGCAAGGTTCAGAAAATATGAAAAAAAAACCCCAACATTAGTCACTGACACTGCTTTCAGGGGTAGGATTTGCTTGTAGGCAACATAATTATTCAACAAAAAACCCAGCTCACAAATCCACTCAAGCTCAGTCTCCCAAATCATCTCCAAAGCAAACACTTATTAAAACACGTTGCTTATTAAGGCAATGATACAGTGGGGGCAGGCAGGAGACTCAAGTGAGTGCCAAGAAAGGGATGAGCATCTGATGCAGACTATACAAATTGTGATTTTCATCACACATAGCTAGTAAAATATTGGTGTTCTGCCTAATAAGGGCAGGACCCAAAGTAAACAGAATATTGGATAAAAATGACTCCAAATCCTCCGTATCAGGCACATACACAGCATACCAGAGATGTCAAAAGGAATTCAGAGATAGCAGCAGCCAGGTTACAAAAACCAGAACAGACTGCATATGAGTTAAAAGGATAATAAGCTAATAATTCAGAAAATCCTCCGTTAGCTGCTTTTTTGTGTGTGAATTCTATTGCTGACCTACAGTGAAAATAAAGACTTTAAAGAATTCCTTCAGCGAGTTTAGTTTTAAGCAGAGCAGGACACGTGGAACAAACTGCTCTGAGGGCAGGCTGGAGCCTCAGTATCACATCCTTGGGTGTATGTTACACACAGGAGATGTATTTACCTCACGCCTGATTACAATCTTTTGGAGAATAAAAGCCTTGGAGTTCTCATATACAAAGGACTGCAAATCAGGAGACAAGGACCCCGCTGGCAGAACGTTAACACAAGCTAAGTCACAACAAACTACACCTTCAACGCCCCACCTTCCTCCAAAAGCTTCAAATAAAGGAATTATCTGGGAACATTCCTGCTCTAAAAACCCTGCAATTACCCTAACATTAACTGCTAAGGCAGAAGGGATGATTCAAACCTGCTTACAAACAAAAGCCCAGCCCACAGGAGGAACTCCCATCACGTCAGAGGCAGCACAGCTCAACCACGGCATCAGGACTTTATCCTGCCTCAGATCCTTCCCCAGCTGCGGGAGGTGTGAGCCCCACAGCGACTGCCCCTGCACGGCAGCCATCGAAATGGTTTGGCTGTCAAGGATTACACAGGTTAAACACCATTTAGTAATAAAGGTTTAAAAAGCCAACAACCTCACCCTCAGGTTGGAATAAATGTTGTATCTCAGCACAGCAAGCAAAGGGCCAGATTTTCAAACGTGCGATTTTTATTTTTTCCTCTGTTATTTTCTACATTTTTGGTGCAAATACCAAGAGACTCATAACCCACTCGTATTTCCTAACACAGTTTGCTCAATACCAATAGAAAGCAGGTAAAGGACAAGCCCAACTGTGCAATTCCACTGTTTGAAGCCCTGAAATCTGTTTTTTCTATCAAATGCTTCCCTCCAGCCCACGAGACAGGCCTGCACTTGATGTTGTAGAGATGAGGCACTGCAGGAGTCACTCAAGCAGAGGCTCCTTGCCACCTGAGCTCTCCAGCAGCCCGGGCTGTTCCCCTGTAAGTCCCCTGGGAGATGCCATGGCAGCACCCCGGGAAGGCTCCGGCGTGCTCACTCCACTCTGTTATTGGGGCACGTTTTTAAAGGTGAAACACAGCACAGAGCTGCTCCACACAAGTGTCCAGAGCTGCACATGAGCTGCACTGACCTTCTCTGCCTCACCAGTTATTAAGATTTCACTCAGAAAGAAATATTATTCCAAGTCATGAGAAAAGGGTGAAAACCTGAATTTTAATACCTAGAGAACTAGAGGCTTATTTTGGGGTTTCCATACCATCACTAGGAACTCTAGGGTGGGGTATAAAGTTTTCTTTTGCATGACAAGAAAACGGGCTGACTGGAATTCAAGGACCATGGGGAATGGCCAGGGCAAGCTCAGAGCAGTTACCCAAACTGAATAAACCAAACCAACAAAAGCATTGTGCTCATCTAACTGCAACCACAATTGGGCTGTGCTGGCCCAGCCTCGTCAGCTGAGGCACAGTTATTGATTTGGAATATCTAAATAAAGAGCTGTACATCACTGAGCAGCCTTCAAAGCCCAGGCCACTCCACAGGAACGGCCCCCTCCACCTCCCACACAGGCCTTTCTTCTTTCTCTTCAGAATTGCTCATTTTCATAGAAGGAAGATGATTCCTGTGCGACATTAAATTGAGGTGCTGTTAAATAATGCATTAGCAACAAGTGGTTCTAGGAATGCCTTGAATCCTGCTCAGTAATATGCACTTGAGGGACAATCCCTACTCATTAGGGCTACACTTCCCTGTACAAACACCAGGAAAACAGCACAGGGCTGATCCCCTCGACATATCTTCAATCAAGGAAACACACAGCGGGGAAACAACAAACCTAGAGTTTTGGGCTGAGGAAACAAGTGATTTGGGTTTGTAAGCACATCATACTGATTATTTTCAGCCCTATAAGAGCACAAATAAAAGACTTCACCATCATTGTACTAACTTACCTGGTATTTGAAATAACAGCTACCAGATATCCCTGTGCTTGCTGGTTTAGGCCATGAAAAATGAACACCTTAAAGAAATCAGCCTCATTCAAGCTGTAGAGACCAACCACATGCTCTTCAGAAGTTCCAGCACTATGATGCGTTATGCACACAGAACAAAAAAAAAAAAATCTAATTTCTCTCAGAATATCAAAGTTTTGTCAGAAAAGCTTTGTCTAGCCAGCAAATAAAAATTTAAAAATAGAAGAAATGTGGATGCACGCATGGGAGAAATTACAGAGCTGGGCAAAGCACCTGACACGGGTGATCTGTGTGGGAACACACAGGCACACACTCCTGAAACACTGCCAGGGTAAAAGTCTCTCGGGGCCTCGAGGAGAAGGCAAACTCCACTCTCGGATAAACTAGCCAGGGCTCACCTCTACTTCTACTATAAGCCTACGATGTACCCCAGAAAAAGCTACAGAAACAATAATGATTGAGGGATAAAAGGTAACTACAGAAACAGTCCCTAACAAACGCACTCATTGCAATTAGGACAAAGAGCGGGTTTTGATGCTGTTAGGGTTGGAAGGGACCTCTGGAGATCCAGTAGCGCACTCCCCAGGTATGTCCCTAAACACTTCTTTTGGCCCAGTGATCCCATACCTTCCCCAGAACACGTATTTCCCTGTACGTCTTTTAGTCTCTCCAGAAACTTAGGGGCCAAGTCCACTCACCTGTTTTGGTTTTTTTTTTTCAAACCACTTCAAAACCAGTTATTTTTTCTCCTCGCAGACAGCGCACCCAGCGAGCGACTCCCCCCACCTTCGGCAGGCGCTGCGGGCACAGGGCCGGGGCAGGTGGGGAGGGAGCGCCGGGGCCCGCCCGAGCCCCGCGGAGCGCTCAGGCCCCGGCGGGGCCGTGCCCGGCGCCCCTCGGGCAGGTGAGTCAGCAGCTGTCCCTGTCCCTGTCCCCGCAGCGACACCGCGGCCCCGCAGGGCCGGCCCGGTCCTTCCCCTCGCGCCCGCGGCCCTCAGGCGGCGGCAGCTCCCACCTTGCTCTTCACCTCCATGGTGCCCAGGCCGCGGCTGCCCGCGGCCCCGCGCTGAGCCCGGTTCATGCCGCGTGCGATGGTTGCTCC
>VYXF01011498.1:540653-575173 GCA_013397295.1 Polioptila caerulea | reverse complement strand
CAGCCGCCACGGCAGCGGAGCCGAGCCGCGCTCTGCGCCCGCCGGCCTGAGCGCAGGTGGGCACGGGCGGGCACAGGTAGGGCACGGGGAGGGCACAGGGAGGGCACACCTGGGCACGGAGCGGGGCTCGGGGCGCGGGGCACCCGCACCGCCCGCAGGGGAGAGCTGCGGTGCCGGCAGGGGACAGTCACCTACCGGGGACACGGACAGGCGAGCCGGGACTCGGTCACCTGGGGGGGATGCGGTCACTTACGGGGGAATGCGGTCACTTTTCGGGGATGCGGTCACCTATGGGGGGATGCGGTCACTTTTCGGGGATGCGGTCACCTGTGGGGCAGGCGCGCATCTGTAAGTGGCAGGCCTCAAAGGATGCCAGCGTTCCTGCAGAGGCTGCAGCCGCGCAGAGAAGCTCGGTAGCTTTTCACCCGGGGTAAAGGCATTCCCGGCAGGAAGCACCCTGAACGCCCCGGCAGGAGAGCTCCTGGCTGGAGCAGGTGGAGCAGTAAGAGGAGCACGATGAGGTTTATGCCATCCCGTAGAGTTTGCCTTTTGGAGGTGTCGTTGCATAGGCTGGTTATATTTTAGTTAACTCTTTTTGTCTGTGCAAAGATTACGTTTCATTTGGGTTTTTTTTTTTTTTGTTTTTTTATTGCTTATTCGTGTAAATACAGTTGAGGTTTTGGGTCACAGCCCAGTTACATTTTGATTCAGACAGAGTTTAATTTCCCCCTTTAAAAAGTGTTTTAAATAAGTTGGGCCATATGGAAGTAGAGTTGTTCATCAACCAAAGAAACTTGAAGGAATTTGAAAAATAAGGTTATATATTTCTGGAGCCATTTCTTGAGTACTGAACCAGCACCAGCACTCAAACTCCTGATTTAGTCATTTCCTTTGTTGGGATCAAGACTTAATCCATCCATACCTGTGTTTTCACAGCTGCCAAATGGGAGCTACACCTATTGATGAGGTGCTTTACATATATTTGTTTTTGGAAAGCCCTTAATTAAAAACAAGAAAAGCAGAGGAAGATCATTTGCAAGGGTAGTAAACAGTGTTTGAGGGAATGTTGGATGCTGAATGGAGAGGCACTCCTGAGAGAGACGCTGTGGCTACAGCAGTGTGCAGTGAGAAACTCCTCTGTGGTACTCCGGGGTCACGCAGCTCTTCCTTCCCTGCTGCTGCTCGGAGCCCTGCACAGGGGGTGACGCAAGCACCACGAGCAGCAGTGCAGGGAAAGCTGCACAAACCGTGCCAAGCTGGGCTGGAGCTGTCCTGGAGTGCAGGCACAGCCTCTTGGTGCCCCAGCTCTGCGGAGAGCGTGTGAGGTGCGATGGGTGTGAGCTGGCAGTGAACAATGGACCTGGCAGCGTTCTCCCTCCGTGGGAGCCGGGGTACCCTGTGCAGGAATGGAAGGGCTGCCCTGAGGTGACAAGTCCTGTTCCTGAGCCAGGACTCCGTGCTGGAGGAGCTGCAGAGGAGCAGGGCTGTCCTGTCGGCAGCACGGAGCCAGGGCCGTGGGGAGGAGGCCGAACAGGGAGTTGTGTAATGGATTCCCAAGGGACAGGCCGAGGATGGGATGGGTTCCTTCTGTCGGGACAAAGAGCAGCTGCACAGCTGCTCCACAGGGGCTCCGGAGGAGCAATCCAGGCAGGGAGCTGGCATCCTGCAGCAGCACAGCCACCAATGTCCCTTTATCCCCTCCCACAGCTAATTCCCTCACAAATCCCCCTTTGCCTTCTCCTCACAAAGAGGCTGAGAAGTGGAATAGAGCCACTCTGGCTGGAAAGGGAAAGCAGGCTCGGTCTGTGGGCAGGGGAAGGTTCTGCTCCTCGTGTGTCTCTCTGGGACACTCTGAGGAGTGACAGTGTGGGGTTACAGAGCCCCAGGACAAGGCAGAGGCTCCGGGAGAGAAAATTACCCCAGATAAATCAGGCAGGGGGAACTGCCTCAGAAGGGTTATTAATTTGTTCCATTTGGACGAAATAAATAGAAAGACTGGAAATGAAGGAGATAATTTGTGTAAAATAGTAGGTTTAATATTATTTAAATCCACACACTTGATCTTAGCCAAAAGGCTGAGAAAGAGGGAACAGACAGAGTTGAATTATCCAGACTCTTGTTGGCCAGCACTGGATTTTGGAAGGTGATTGGCTGGTGACAATCCAAAATTACAGCCAGGGAGTCGTGCAAAGGACATCAGGCAGCCTTGAATGGCTACAGGTGCTCAGGGCCCTGGCTTTAATCCCCATCCTCGGATGCTGCCTCTGGAAGCACAAAAGGGACATACATATTTATGAAATACCAGGTTTTATCCACTTTTTTAGAACTTTTCCATTTCTGCTGCCAGTTTATTCTCCCTGAGGACAGACTGCTTTAAACCAGTATGTCTTCAAAGATAGAATGCCTGAAAACTATCATTTTTATTCAATTCAACTTTTTAGGGCAAAAACTTGGTTTTCAGGCAGACCAGGCATTTAATCACCAGTAATTTAGATGATCAGAATGCTGAGATGATCTTGTCATTAATACAGAAATACTCTAAGTGTAGTTGGCAAACAGATTTATATGTAACTGCTCTAGATGTGAATTAGCTGTTTCAAATGAAATGATAAAAACAATTTTATGGACAACATATGCAATTATTATTAGGACAGTAACTGTGTCAGTGACATTTTACTGCTCATCAGATATGTTCTTTCCATGAATCCATCCCTGATCTGCTTGATGAAGCAGCAAAAATCTACTTCCATCATTTCCATATTGTAAAGATCTATTGATCCTCAGGAGCTTGAAGAGCCCAGGGCTGCACGTTTTGGGAAGAATTTTTTTACTGAAAGAGTGATCAGGCCTTGGAACTGCCCTGGGAGGGTTCAGTGCCCATCCCTGGAGGTGTCCCAGGAATTCCTGGAGGTGGCACTCAGAGCTCTGGGCTGGGGACAGGGTGGGGATGGGGCTCAGCTGGGACTCGACGGGCTGGGAGGGCTTTTCCAGCTCGGATGGTTCCGTGACTCTGGGAGGGTCCCTCACCCTGGGGCAGCTCAGTTTTACAGACACTGGGGCTGGTTTGGCCTCAGGTGCTCCTGTCCCTCGTGGAAAGGTGACAATGCAGCAACGCTTGTGCAGCGCTGGGAGATGAGAAACCAACATCAGTCCTGCTCCCCTGCACAGGGAGAGCTGTGTTTGTGATTAGGGAATGAACCTCGTTCCTCTTAGCTGGATGATTTATTCATTTCACACAGCAGGAACAGCAGTAGCAAAGCACTCCCATTTTATTTTAAACCCCCCTTGGCTTATAGACTGTGTTCACCAGCAGAGTTTTCTCTAACCATTGTTGAAATGTTTTAAAGCTTGCAGTTTGGAGCTCTGCACGAATATCATGTCCATGGCTGATGTTCTGTGTGCCTGGGGAGGCAGGAGGGGTGACCTGGTTACGTGTGCTCACAGATCTCTCTCTGCTCCACGTTCCTGCTCACAGAACAACAACATAACTTTCTTCTTTCAGGGCAGTTCATGTTCTGGCCCAGAGTTACAGCGCCAGATGTGTTGCCACAGAAACAATTTAAAGGGAGAAGGAGCTGTGAGCAAATTGTCTTTCTTGTGGAAAATGTTTGGGAGCCTCTGCTTGGTTTCCCTGTTTCTATCTATGTGTGTGCACAGCAGAGAATAAGGGATAATTTTGCTTTTGTTTTGTACATCTGCTACTGGTTTAAAATTCTCTATAAGGGGTTGAAAATTGAAAAATATTCTATTATGGGCATGACTTACTTACCTCAGAGACAGTTTTTATTAAATCCTGATTCATTTTTAGAAACTTTTTTCCTTTAAAAATGCTGTGTGCTAGCTGACTTCCTTACCTCCACTTGCAACATGCTTTGGAAAATATTTCCAGTCACAGTTGTTTCTGTGAAAGTAAGAAAACATTTGACTTTATAGTTATCCCAGATTTTGATGCTGAGAATTAGGATCACATTCTCCTTACTACCACTGACATGCTGATGAAAAGAGGGAATGTTTACAGGAAATATTTTGATTTAATCTTGCCTAGGAAGCCTTAAAGTAGCCAAAGCCCTTGATTTTAGCTAGCATTTCTTTTTCTCAAAGCAGTGGATGCTCTATTCAGCACACTCTTTTCTCTACTCTTATGAAAATATTTCTCTGAACAAACTGCAGTGGGGACTTCCTTAAACATCCTTTTGACACGTCTGACCACAGCACAGCATCTTTGTCCTACAGGTTTGCATTCTGTGTGGGGAGAGTAAACGAGAGGAACATCCAGGAAGGTCCCAGCCCTGGCAAAACTTTAAAAAGCCCCAATGCACACATACAGAGCCTGGTTTCCACAGTTCTTTGTGCTTCCTGCACTTGGGAGGCCTTGTCTCTGTCCCTGCACCCTTTGAAATACTGCTGGCTGTGGAACTGGAGGAGCCATAACTTGCTTATCTTACCAAAGCCAAGGTGAAGTTTGGGTCTCTTTGGAGTGATGGAAAGGTTTTGCCATGTGCAGGTGTCTGTGTGATGGAGCCCATGATTTGGGAGGGAATGGACACACAGGCTTATCCTGAGAAACCTCCATCCTTATTTGTGTGTTTAGTATTCCCCTCAGTGAGATTTATGGTTATTTAATCTATTTTCTTATAGCCAGGCTTTCAAATGCCCCTGAGTCTGGAAAGACACAATTCATTCCCTATTTTAGTCATTCTTATACAAACCTGGAGTCTTCACTCTTCCTTTGAAAATTGTTTAAAACAAAAAAATATCAGGGTATCTCTGAGTTGGGAGCAGTTGCTGTTGCTTTAGAAAGCATTTCCCTGATTTCGAGTGTCCAGCCAGAGCTCTGGACTGAAATCCCAGCGCTCTGGAGCTCGGCTGAGTGCCGTGTCCCACACTGGGGTCCTGGCAGCTCCACAGCCATCTCCATCACCCAGCCTGATCTGCCAGGCCGATAAGGAACTCATTTCCCTCCCGAATTCCTCGTGCAGGCCCGGCTGCAGCCCTGGGTGTGGGCGGGATGCGGAGCTGGGTCAGAGGGAGCCGCAGTGGGAGCTGAGCCTGCCCCCCCTGCACCCACCCCGGCTGCTGCTCGGGAGCTCCCGGGGGGAACCGGCCCTTGTGCTCACAGGCTGAACCCAAGGTGCCTTCACCAGTTCACATCTCTGCTCTTTGATCCCATGAGAAGGCAGCCTGGAGTTTCCTGAGGCCCTGGAGCTTTCCCAGACAGGCACTGGAAACTGGAAATATAGGTACTTGTAATTTTCTTAAAAGCCTCCTTTGGGCTTGAAATGTCTTGTGCTTGGTTTCAGTCCAGTATTGACTAAGACTGGAAAGTGTGAATAATGTCAGTTCAGCTGTATTTGAGTTATTCAAATGAATTTTAAAACTATGTACTTTCCACTTATATTTTTCCATAATTCTCTGCTCTTACATAATCTCTGTTTTATTATTGAAATTGCTACAGACTCGAAGAGGGAAATATCATTTTCCAATACTGGGCCTGAACAGATAAACAGGGAGGCAATTCCAAGGCCTCAGTGTGCTTTAAAATCTGAATGTTTGCTGCTTTAATATTGGCATGAATAAGTTTTACTAGTGCAGAAGAAACACCACCTCAATAACCTTCAGGTTCCCTGTGCACTGAATTTCTGAAATGTTTCCATTACGTAACTGAAATTTTACAAAAAGAGTTCAGCAGATTTCTGCAGGTTCTGAGGGAGGTTTTGTTTGGTGAGATCTGTGAAGTTAAAACAGGGCTCTCCAAAGGGATATTCCAAACTCAGCTGTGGGAGCAGTGATTGCAGTCCAGGGCATGGCCGTGGCTGAGACTTGCTCTGTGCAGGAAGTTCATTGGCTTTTCTACACTTCTGAAGGCAAGTGGTTTGTAGCCAGTTTCCCACTGGTTTTTTACAGTGGCAGACCAGAGAAGAGCATTTCCATGTGTGGAAACGCCTGGGTTTGGGTGCTTCAGTGACACCCAGGGTTGTGTAAGTCTGTTGTAAATGTAACTGTGCATTTCTCAGCGCTGTCAGTGCAGCCCCGAATGCCCAGGCCGGGTGGGAATGTGCCACTGCTGTCTGAAATGGAGCCCCAGACACGGACCTGGAAGGTGAGGCCCCCTCTGAAGAGCCCTGACCTGCAGAAATTCTCCTCCAGCTGGGCACGAGAGGCAGGAGACAATGGAGCTGTGCTTTGTGTAACCCTGCTGAGGTCAGTGCAGCTCCTTCCTAATTCCACCGAGGCCGAGCCGAGCCTCTCCCTCTTTCTGAAGGGTTCACATGCCAATGTGTTGTGCAACAACCTAATTTGTTAACAAATAAAGTATTTAAATAACCTTAGAAAATCAGCTTGGGCATCCCAGCTGCCTGCAAACAAACAGCAGAAGTGCCAAACGTTTAAGTACCAATGCAAAGTATCTCAAAATTGCTTGAGCTTGGGTTCTTCAAGAACAAAACCACATCTGCGAGGAAAACATGCTCTGCAGGAGGAGGCTGTGGATGAGAACACATCCTCTGCTAAGGTCTCCAGCTCAGACACAATTCCTGTGCTGTTTTCCCCAGAGCTGTAATAACACTTGAGGAATCTTTTCCCCGTGTGTGTCTGTATGAATCTGACTACTTTTGGTTTCATTTAAAGCACAAAGTGAGGACACTTTGACCTGTAATTGTCAAATTATGTTTACAATACAGTAAAGCTGTATCTTCCTGTAAAATATCTCCCTTGAGGGAGCCAAGTCACACGGAGCAAAACCCCCCGGTTCTGTTGGAACATGGAATGCACTGCCTGCCCTTGCTGCTGCCATTGTGTCAGTCTGGATTTCACCCTGGCTCTGCATCAGGGTATTGCTGGAATCACTTGTCCATGTGTTTTGTACCCGCATTTCTGAGTTTTGAAGATAACCCAAGGGTGACTTTCTGCCAGGAAGGTCTCAGCCCCATGGCAGCTCTGCAGAGCATCACCAGTGGGAGTTCAGATCATCACTGGTCCCTGGGTGCTGAGTAAACCAGTCCAAGGTCTAAGAAAAACTCCTTGTGATGCTGAAAAATAGGAAACACTAAGCAGATGTGTGAGTGGCAGTAAAAGCTTTGGGTCCTCAGGGAACAAACAATTGGGTTCAGAGTCTTTGAAGAAGTCTGAGACAGAGAGCTGATTGATTTTTTGTGTGCACAAAGCTGAAATGCATTTTCATGAGTGACTCTTGCCGTGTTTGTTGATGGTATTCATAACATTTCAAGGGACCTTAAATTACATTTGCTTTTGGCCTAAATGTTGAAGTGGTTTGATCTTGACTGATCCTGCTGAGCAACTTCTGCTTAGCACTTCCAGTTGTGTCTGCCTTTTTTTTCCAGTGAGCAGCTCTGGTGTGCCTGGGCTGGGTCTTCAGGGGGCCCTGACATTTCCAGGAATTTGTTATCTCTGGCAGAGGCCTTGCCACTGTCAGTCATTGATAGTAATGAAAGTAAACATGTTGCTGATGGGACAGTGTCCCTTCAGTGGCTGATTTCAGTCTGATTTCATTGCACACTCTGGTTCTCCAGAGAAAAACTCTTCCACCACTCACTAATGATTAAAATTGTCTTTACTGTACGATTTTTGTTATAACTTACCTAATTCTTGCTCCCTTTTAATGTAGAGGCTCTTTCCTTGTTTACAAATTTCACTCAAGTTAGAGCCATCACTTCCTAGAAATCCTTCTGAAATAAGTGTGGCAACTATTAAACTTCTATGAATATGAGAAGGGGATTTTCACAGGGCCAGACTGGGAAATACTTGAGTTAAACAGCAGCAACAAAAGCCAGGGCTGAAGGAGGGAGTCTGCAGAGGTAGGGCAGATCTGTCGGTGGCTCTGATGGAAGCACTCTCCTTTGGAGATCGCTGCCAGGACGGGTTCTGTGAGCCCTCCCCGCCAGACTTGCAGGAAAACAACAGCTTTAGAAAAACCACTTGAAAGAGCCCTTGCTAGGATGCCTTCCTTAGGCTGGAGGAGGTTTCAGGGACACTCCAGGACGTGGCAGCCACTGCAGGTTCTGAGTGCTGCCCACAGGTCCGTACTGACATTTGCCTCCTCTGATTTTATGACTTTCCAGAGTGTGTTGCTGTAATTCTGTTTAGGCTTGAAACAATCCAAAGCTGTCTTCTAGGCAGGGCCAGACTGACTAAACTTGAAAATCTGGTTTAAAAGTAAATGCAGTCCAGTTTAGACTGCATTTTGCCCAGCTGCTCACTGCACCATTTGTGTCCTGATGCACATTCGTCTTTCAGCTGTTTCCAAAGCAATCTCCTTTTGAATGTTTAATATCTAAGAACCAATTAGTTCCATTTTGTTTTCCTTGGATAGTTTGCAATTAAACATTCTTTCAAGTGGGCTTTATTTAGCTAATTCCATCACAAAAATAAGCTCTAAGGGAATGAAGAGAAGTTCAAGCTAGCCAATGTTTATTTTTATTATTAATAATTTATATTATGGGAGTCCTCAGGGGAACTAGGGCCCCACTAAACCCAGTTTCCTCCACATGTAATGACTGAGTCTCACAAGACTTTATTCAGCAGAAGATTCCTTTTTGCTGCTGGGACTCAGTGCAAGGGACCTGCTCCTCACTGCAGGGGAAGGACTGATGAAGAGCACATAAAAACAAATCAAGAATCATTGCTTTAAAGAAGCTTAAGCTTGGCACCAGAGGGAGGATCTGATGCATCTTTTCTAAAAAAAAAGACAAAAAAAGGCCACACTTCTGTGTTTTTCCAGTTTGAGTGCCAAATTATGACCTCCAAGGCCTTGTTGACCATCTCTGCAGTGATGGCAATGCTCCCAGTGACTCTGATGGGAGCAAGATTGGGCAGAGAAGTGATGGTCCTAAAAACCTTACCTCTCTCTGAACTAGCAGCACAGGACTCTTTATGTTTTAAAAACACACTGATGGGCAAAGTTAGTTTGAAAGATGCTCTTGTTTAGTCAGGTTTCTCTGAGAAGTTATGGTTTTCACAGCGTCTGATCCTCAAGAATTGGTCAGCTTTATGTTTGACAGAACTTGGGAGGGGTAATTCAGAGTCCCTTCAGAGCTGCTGAACGCAGGGGGGACCCAGAGCCAGCCCTGGGGCTGTGGGAATGGGCTGGACAGAGTGAGAGCAGCTCCATCACTGGGGAATCCTGCTCCCGTGGGACCCCCGAGAGGGTTAAGGGCTAGGAGAGAATTTGGGGTGAGCAGGGCTGTGGGGTGCTCTGAGAGGGTTAAGGGCTCGGGGGGATTTTGGGGTGAGCAGGGCTGTGGGGTGCCCTGAGAGGGTTAAGGGCTCGGGGGGATTTTGGGGTGAGCAGGGCTGTGGGGTGTGAGTGCCTCCAATCAAGTGCAGCGCTGTGGATTTTCCCCCTGCAGGAATTCCCATCCTCCTCCCCCTCCCTTCCGTGGGAGCACCAGGATTTGCAGCAGTCTTTCCACAATTCCAGAGGCAGAGCTGGGCAGGAGTTTCCCTGACCATTCCCCTGTCCCATTCCCCCCGTTTGGAGGGGTGACACCTCTGGTTCCAAGCACTGCTGTGTGGGTAGGATGGAGGGCTTGTTCTCTCCACAGAAAAATCACTCAATCTGCCTTTAACACACGGGTTTTATAGCAGCTAGAGCTGGGCTGTGCAAAGTTCACCTCGTTAAAAGCAAGCCCAAACCAAATAAAAGCAGAGAATAAGAGTGTAAAAAATGTGGGCCATGAATGTCAGAGCATGTGTGTTAGGAACTGGGAAGAAGTGAAAGGAAAAGTACTGATATACCCCCACACATTCAAAGTTCTTGGTTTTTTCCACAAGTAAATATTTGGCTTTAAAGCATAAACCTTTGGTCCCTTCTATATCTCTCTTCTATGAAATTTTATATACTTCTCCTCTTTTCCCAGTGATCTCTGGGACACTGATCCTGACTTAGCAGCTTCTTTATTTCTGTGGCACAAGGTTATCTCGGTAACATTGATGGGAATAAACCATGGCTGCCACAGGAAGTGGCCTGGATGCTTCAATTCTTACTAAAGGGACAATTTTCCTGCTCAGACAGGTAAATGACACACGCTTTGTCCCTCTCCAGAAGCACCAGGATATTGCGATTCACACAATTCAGTGTTTGAAGATGACAAATTACATCCCCCGTGCTGTTGGACATCAGATTTCACTCTGGCTGGAAGTTTGTCATCTGATTTGGTTAAATACCCTTCTCAGAGTAATAATCAAAGCATTTATCTGCTCATCATGGTGCTGCCATTGAAACTCAGCCTTGGGACTTTCCCCAGCCCTAAGGCTGAGATGAAGGACCTGCCTTGTGTGGTGATGAACCTGGAGATGGGCTCCTGCACGGGCAGGCTGGCTGGAGACAAGATCACCCTGATTAGAGCCGGGCACAGGCTGGGGACAACGGGGACAATGGGCTCTGACTAGAGAGCAATGGTTCTTGTGGTTCCTAATTAATTAGGAGGAATCTCTCAAGGCCAGAGCTGGTGGGATTCAGTGCCAGGCAAGTTTTCCTTTGTCCCAAATGGAGGAGCCTGTGCATCACTTGTAAACTGCTCTGCCTCAGCTCCTTCTTCTCGTCCTGCTTGGAATCTGGGTGCAGTGTCCTCTCAGTGAGGCTGAAGTGTGGCTGCAGCTCTGCCAGGGCCAGCAAAGCTGTGAGTGTGGCCAGCCCCGGGGGCTGCCCCAGGATCCCTGATCCCTGTTCCTGATCCATCCACAGAGCTGCCCTGGATCCCTGATCCTGATCCACCCGTGGGGCTGTCCTGGCCCTGGATCTCTGATCCCTGATCCTGATCCACCCGTGGGGCTGTCCCAGCCCTGGATCCCTGATCCACCCACAGAGCTGTCCTGGCCCTGGATCCCTGACCCAGCCTGGCAAGGGTGCCAGGGAGCTGGAAATGGAAGCCAGAGGAGCTCAGTGCTCACAAATCAGCTGGTACTGGGTGAATTGTGGGTGCCTCCCCCAGGAGGGAAGGCAGAGCCCCGAGGGGGCTCCCAGCACCCGGCAGGGACACGGGAGGGGGGCCAAGGGCTGTGCCATGGGCTGCCAGGGATGGAGAGCAGGGCTGGGTTATGGGCAAGCACTGCAGCTCCCCTCAGGCCAGCATTGCCAAAAGGCCACAGTGGGGTCTAGAGCAGCTGTGGCCCCCATTTCAGGCCCCATTTCTGTGAGGGAAGGGGCACAGCCCGTGGGGTGATCCCTGCTGAGCTCCCCGGGGCTGCTGCTGGGAGGCACCAAGTGACCACTTGTCCATCATGTCTTGGAAAATGATTTCCAGGTCATTCAGTGGGGCAGGCCAACCCCTGCTGCCGGATTCTGCTGGGAATCCGGAATACAAGGCTGATGGATTTCCTCTGGATGTGCTCACTGCCTCTGAGAGCAGACCTTGGAGCTGCCTGCTGAGGTGGAAAGGGATTGGAAACACAGGAACGTTTGGGGTGCAGGCTGGAAAAGCAGCTCAGCCTGGACTTGAAATTTGAGTCCTGTGTTCAAAGAACGCCCCAGAAATGGGGCCATCAGACCTGACCTCCAGCACTGCCTGTGATATTCAAATTGATTGCTGCCCAGGAAGCCTGGACTCCAGAATGTCATTTCCAGAAGCTGGCATGAAACTATGGGAGGCCCTGATGAGTAAAACAATAACTTGGATCAAAGCTGTTTATCTGATTTTCGTTTAATGGCTTAAATATGCTTAGGAGGAAAGTGCAGCATTTAAATATATATTTAAGAGTTGAATCTGCATAGATAAAATTTGCAAAAGTACCCAAACTAGTTATACACAGAAGTCCCGCCTTTCTAAATAATGCTAGCTCTGAATATAATTCTTATTCAAAAAATCAATTGAAGTGCATCTTAAGAGCCTAAATAGGGAGTGGGATTATATTCCTGAATGGTTTATCATTTTCAAAACACGACCTGACAGATGAAGTTTGGTGCAGAGTAAAGGGCCCACCTCATAATCTGAGTTAAACAGGCTGAGGTCAAGAAGGTCTGTGGAGCCTGTGCAGCTGCCCAGGGAGCAGAAGCTCCCATCTCCAGCCAAGCTGGGATGTAATTGCTCATATTGCTCCATCTTAACCCAGCAGAGATGTCTGATGAGTGGGTGGAAGCTGTTAGTGTCCCTTCTGTCCCTGTTCACAAATGGGTTTGACCAGATAAAGCTCCATCTCCAGCACACATTTCCGTGCCTGTGTCTCAGGGGCTGTCCCTGAGTGCGGTGTCACAGCAGTGACAGCCACAGGGCACAGTCCCTGCCGGGGGAATTACACCAAAAACTCAGGTTCTGCTGGGAATCCTTGTGCTGGCAGTTCCTGTCACAGACTGGATTTGTCTGAAAAAAAGATCCCGATTTGGGTGTGATGTTGTGTTAAAATACCCATTTTGAGATTTATTCCGAGACCAGGGGCACCGTGTGTGTCCCTAATTCAAATTATTTTTCTACTCTTGATAGACAATGTTGTCTTAGTTCTGCCCATAACTGTATAAATAGAATGTTTGTCAAACAGCTGAACAAAACCACTCGAGATGTGAGGGGTCTGACCGATAAATTTGGAATGTTTATGCAGCACAGTAGACATTGCTCCTGAGGTCAATGGTTTTCCTGAGGAATGCTGGAGAGCAGGGAATAAACTCAGAGTGTGTTTTCCCAGTGGATTCAGCCCGGGGCTGTGCCCAGACGGTCACTTCACCCCTGCCCCACCCAGCCCTCATCACAGCCACCTCCAGGGTGACAGGGCTGAGTCAGGACCTTGTCACCTCTGCCCATTGCGGCTCTGGATTCCTCACACGTCCAGCATGACAAGTAAGTGCCAAGGCCCAGACATTTCCACCTATTCCACAGAGCATTGGAATCACAAAAACTTCCCTGGGTCAAGCCTGGAGCAGCCCTGAGACTTTGACAGGGTTGTAATCCAGGGTGGCAATCTGATTTCTTTCTGGGTTATCAGGAAACACAAATGCCATTGTCTGCTGGGTCAGTTCAATCCATGGTCCCTGTGTCTGGAAATAAGCAAGAAGAAAAATAATTGTGATTCCATCAGTGTGATGGTAGGCAAGCATAGCCCAGTTTGTAAAATCAGTCTTCAATTTCACTCATGCTGAAGATTTTTGGTGTAATTATGCTGGGGTTGCCTTTCCACCCATGAAGTGCTTGCAGTATATGTTTGTTCCAGCTAAAACCCTGATCCTGATGCAATTGCAGCAGCAGAACAGTTCTGGCAGAATTTATAACAAATTCAGGGAAGCAGAATGAAAACCTAGCAGCTTTGACTGACTTTTTTTTAAGTAGCCAATGATTAGTTGGAATCACTGCTCATTCCTAAAGTCCAGAGAAGTCTCTGAAGGCCCTGAATGTTCCTGTACTGAATCACTGCTGAGTTTGGTTCTGTGCAGTGAAAGCTGAGTTTGCCCAGCAGAGATGGTGCAGGACCAGCTCAGCCCAACGCCGCCTTTGTTTGGCCATTATGAAATGGATTTCACAAAACCATGCTATAAAAGAAGTAAATTCCAGGTGGCAACTCTGCCATAAACTTCAGTGCTCTGCTGTGCACAACCCCACCAGGGGAGTCTCCTGGCAGGCACAAATCTAAGCCCCAGATTTTAGCAGGGAGGCTCCAGTCCCTCCAATGAACTGTTGGGCTCCCAGATACTGAATTAAGCATTTTGTTGTGATAATACAAAATGAGATCAGCTCTGTTTGGTTCCCACAACTAGAAGATAAAGTTGCTCTCTTGTCTTTCCAAGTAAAGCGAGTGTAATATTTACAAATGAAATTATGTATAAAACCAACAAGGCTCTGGAAGAGCAGGGAGGAGGTTTGCAGCAGTGGGAGGCAAATTGTCCCAAACGTATCCACAGTCACAAAGGTGAGCCTCAGCCACTGAGTTACTCACAGGTGATGGCTGTCAGTAATTGTGTTTATTTTCTGCAGTGCCAGTAACCTGCTTGGTTTGAGCCTGGCTTTTGTGGTGCTGGAGCAGAGCAGCAGTGGGGACGTGGGGAGCCCAGTGCAGAGCCCACACACTGCTCAGGGCAGCAGGAGCAGCTCGGGCACACACAGCCAGGAGAAAGTGCCTCCTACCCACTGCCCATTCCCAGCTGGAACATCACAAACTTCAGGGAAACAAGAATCCTGTCCTCCAGCAAGGGCTCTCCGAGGGTTAGCATCCCTTGGAGATGCTGACACACAGACATGGCTGCTGATTTAAAGCACTAAACACCAGCAGAAACATTTTGCAGGGAGTCGGTGAGTCATATTTTCCTTATAAAATTGCTGCAGCCATTGTGCCCAGAAACAATTAAAGATGTGAGCAGGGCTGGAAAAGCTGAGCAATAAACACAAACAGGCAGCATTATTTTGTTTGTAGGAGGGGGAGGTCATTTGGCTCCAGGAACACCCTCAGCCTCAGAGAGAGGGAGCAGAAGGTGCAGTTTGGGTGTCCTGGGTGCTCAGGGGAGCCCCAGCCTGCCTGGACACTTGGTCACACCAGAGCTTTACACCAAAATCTGCCATGCCAAATGGGCCACTGAAACAGAGCCAAACAAACCTCTCATTTATATCCGAAAAAAATTCTGGTTTGACTTAAAGATGCATTTCTGAGACCTGAGGTCTCAACTGCACAAATCACAGGAATGAAAACGTTGCAGCCAGTGAGTCCCTGGCAGCTGGGAGCTGTGCCCAGGACTCACAGGCTTTACAAAACCTAATCAGGACTCCGTGGGTTTTCCAGCAGTTTGGGGTTCCAGTTGCCCCTGGCAATAAACTCCTTTATTTTTGTGCTCTGCACGTGCAGCCCTGGCTCACTGCTGCATTCCTAACCCTGCTCTTGGGGAAAAGGGAGGAAGTTTCTCTGCTCCCCAGGGCATAGTCCCTGGTTTTGTGAGATTTGGACACTCTGCTCTGCAGGCAGAGGTCACAGGTTGGAAGGCACATTTGAGCTGAGCTTTGTCAGGGGGCTTTATCTGATTTCTTTCTCCCCTAAAGAGTGGTAGAATTTGAGAGGTGTCCAGATGCTTCATCTCAGGGGCACTTGTGTAGCTCAGCACTTTTATACAGACACTCCAGCTAGCAAAGTCTCTGTTTAAATAAATGCATTTAAAAACCTTTCTTACAAATGAAATATTTTATTGACATCCAACTTATGGTCTTCTGCTCAAGAGTGTGAAATGAGCCATAAGGTTTCTAGGTCACAACAGAAAATACATGTGTGAGTGTGTACAAGATGAGTTGACTTTGTTGGCATTATTTTGAAGTGATCATTTTTAATTGTGGTTTATTAAATTCTCATCTTTCTTAGGGAGTTGGGAAGATGTGCCTGGGAGCTGCTCATGAGAGGGGCAGTGCAGTGGAGCAGGACAGGGAGGGGCCTTGGGGACAGAGCTTTGGGCAGTTACAGAAAGCAAATGACCCCAGAGGGGCTGAAATGCTTTTGGCCATGCCCAGGTGAGAGCCAAGGCATCTCTGGCTTCTACTGAATGGCAGCAGTGCATCTCCTGGAAATCCAGAATTCTGTTGGGTTATAAACACACGTGGTCAGCTCCAGGCAGTTGGGGCAATTTAGGAGTTTTGGGGGTCTGTGCATTTCCCACACAGTCCTTCACATCTCGAGTTCAGTCCCACAGATTTTACTTCAGGAGTGTTCTCATCATTCTCCACTTTCAGTTCCCTGCCAGGGGTCTGCCTGGTTTGTTCCATATCTGTGTGCTCCAAAGGCTTTCAGAGTCATGTTGGGCAGGCTCTAGAGCAGCTGCTCTTGCACTTCCCTCCTCCCTTAGAGCCATGAACTGAGTTTCCCAGGTTAAAGAGCTCAGAAACAGATCCTGGGAATCTGGCTTAGCCTTGATGAGGGATGTGGTCAATAACCACAGGGCTATTCCCTTATTTCTTCCTTTAACAGCTTGTTATGCAATTACATTTTTCGGGATGTTGCATGCTCTCTTCAGGCTAATGATCCTTTTGATGGGGTGATGGTTCACAGACTTACAAACATCTGAAAACTTGAGGGAAAAATGGAAAATATTTGGAAACTGTGATATGATGCAAGTCCAAGCTCTGATTAAGGATGTCGTGGAGGATCTTTTCAAGGCAAGACAATCTCAATGCTGTATGCTTTGATTAAGGGGTGGAGAAGAGGCACCTGAATTTTCCCTGTGACAGATTTCTGTGGGTGCTCCTGAGGCTGTGGAGTCCTGTGGGCAGTGAAACGCCTGCCCATGCCCAGCCTGCACAGCAGCTCTCTGTTGGCTCTGCTATCCCTGCCACATCTCGTTCTGCAATGTGCTGCCAGCCTCTCCCAGGTGAATTCCTGAGCCTGGCACAGCCCACGGGACAGGCAAGGAGGTGGGAGTTGGAACCTCAGCCCGGGAGCGACTGAGAGGCTTCTCCTGGACAGGCAGGATCTCTGCTCCTGGAAGTCCAGGGCAGCTTTGGGTGATGGTCAGTGGCAGTAACCCTGAGACTGGCCCAGAATCAGCAGAACGCTCTCAAATCCCCTTCCCCTTGGGAAGATTGTGTGAATGGATCCCCCATTCAGCTCTTTGCAGGCAGCCCTCACAGGCAGGGGCGAGGCTGCTCTCCAAGTTCATGGCAAGGCCAGGGAAGAATCTCACACTGACATTTCTGGGCTTGTAGCCTGGCTGATGGTAGCCAGGCTAAAGGGATAATGTCAGGCTGCAGGGTGCAGAGTTTCCATGCACTCTGATGGATCAGGAGTGCTCTTCAGAGCACATTCTCCAGTGTGGGACAAAGCTCTGCATGGAGCATTCAGAGCTCCTGCTTGGGGTTTGTACTTCTCCCCCCAAACACATCCTCCAGCTTTTTGTTATACCCAGATTTACTCACTTGTGCTGTTTACATTACACCAGCTTGAGGGGGAAAGGAAGGGAATTTTTCTGTATATGAACTGTCTGGGTGATTTTCTACAGCTGCTTTGAAGGATATGTCTGTTACTTATATTGGGACTTGGACTCTATAGACATATGGCAGAGAACACAACTCTCCAGAAAGCAAAAGAGTTTGACTGATGGAAAACAAGAGAGCAATCCAAGAGAAACCCTGCCAGAGGAGGAGCATGAACCTGAAATTTAGTGCTGAAACCAGACTTCTGCCTTGGGCTTCAGCCCCACACAGCCAATTCCACCCCTGACTGCAGCGTGGCTCTGCACAGATGCAAGGAGCTGCTTTTTGGGCCCGACTGAGGCTGGAGCTGAAGTATTGTTCTGGCATCCACACTGGTTTGGAAATGCACAGGTTGGCCTGCACTCCTGGAGCACTGGGACAATCACAGGGTTTTTAAAAAGTCAGAAATGTAGAGAGCCTCTGAACTGAGGCTATTCTGGCTTCTGCATAGCGAGTTTGTAAAATCAATCAGGAATTGAAGAGGGCATGAGAGATTTCATTTTAGACTGTTCAATCCCTTATTAATTGTACCGTGGATGGCAGCACAGGAAACGTGAACTGCAGATGGGCCTTTTTTTCCAATTTATTCTGCTGTGTGTTGTTTTGACCTTCCCCTCCCATGCAGCTCACGGCTTGCAGCAGCACGAGAGCTGCCAGGAGGTTTGGCCTGATCTGTTTTTGTGTTTTGTTGCAGGAGCCAGCAGCCCCAGTGACTGGAGCCATGTCGGTCAAGCTCACCTTTGTGTCCCCTGGGGACGGGGGTGGGATCAGCAGGAGCTGCTCCTTCACTGGGTTCAGCACCGTGCAGAGCAGGAAACTGGCGTAAGTGACACCAGAAACAAGGCACCAGTGACACCAGAAACATAGCACCAGTGACATGAGAAACATGGCACCAGTGACACGAGAAACATGGCACAAGTGACAGGAGAAACATGGCACAAGTGACACGAGAAACATGGCACAAGTGACAGGAGAAACATGGCACAAGTGACACCAGAAACGTGGCACCAGTGACACCAGAAACATGGCACCAGTGACACGAGAAACATGGCACAAGTGACAGGAGAAACATGGCACAAGTGACACGAGAAACATGGCACAAATCACACCACAAACCAGGCACAAGTGACAGGACAACCAAGGCACAAATGACATGAGAATCATGGCACAAATGGCACCAGAAATGTGGCACCAGTGACAGCACAAACAAGGCACAAGTGACCCCACAAACCTGATCATGGGCAAAGGGCTGGGAGGGCATCACCTGGGGCAGGTTTTTGTGATGCTGCTCCTTCACCCCAGCTGAAGTGCAGAGTCCTGTCGTGGCACAGAGCAGGAGCTGTGCAGGTCCCTGCTGGACCCTGCATTTCAGGTGCCAGCCTGGTAAAATCCCATTTCTGCTGGGAAAGGGCAGGGTGCAGCCCTTGCTGCTGCCTGCTGAGCTCCTTTGGAGCAGCCACGGGAGCTGAAACTCTGCTGGGCACATTAATGGTGAGCCCTGGCAAAATCTGGCACTGACCTGAGCCAGATCCTCCCCGAGCTGTTGGGGCAGAGCAGCAGCACGTGCAGGCAGGGCACTGTCCTGGCAGTGCCACCGGAGGGGAAGGGAGGAACCAAACCCTGCTCCCAGCACCAGCCAAGGCTGCAGCCCAGCGTTCCATCCCCAGCTCCTCTGGAGCTGCTGAGCCATCCTGAGCTCAGGTTCCCATCTTGCTTCCCATAACTCCTTGGGCAGCATTGCTCTGTGTGGTAACTGCAGCTTCTCCACTAAAAATCCTGTGCTTTTTGTGCATTTAGTGATCCCTGTAAATCCCCGTAAATCTCGAGTGCTTTTAGAGGATGTGACCTATAAATGGAAAGGGAATATGATCTCTGACTGCCAGTGCATGCTGGAGCAGTAACCAAGTGAATCATTGAGCAGCACCAACACAAGTATTGGGAAGTGTGCCTCAGGAGTATTGAACTCAGGGAAAATCCTGTTGTGTGTCAGTCACACACCTGACTCATGTGATGAAACATCTTTGCAAAGAACCAGATTATTGAATTAAACTTTTGCTTAAACACAGCATGGTAAAGCATGAGCAAAAATTGAAATCCTGGTATGATTTTGATGCAACTGAGGAGTCTTCAATTTGAATAATTTTTTGGTGAAAGTGAAAATTAATGTTACCCCAGCAAAGATTGGATATCCAAGCTCACAGCAGCTGCCAAGACCTGGAGGAGAGCCCTGTCAGGTTTTACAGACAGGCCAGAGGGGCAGTCCTTGCAGGGAAAGGATGTGCCAGCACAGATCCTGTGTGAGCAGTGCTGAGTGCTCAGCAGAGCTTTCCCCAGCAGGCACAGTCCAGCAGGGTCCCAGCAGAACCATTCACACATCCCCTAGGGTTATCCTCTCACTCCTGCCTGCAGAGCTTTCCTCACCAAGTGCACTCTTCACACTCTTTCGTGATTTTGGTTTTCATTGTTGGAGTGTTTGGACAGATTTGTCCAGGACTCACAGCCACAAGGATGGTTTCTGTCCTGGACACCCAGCCACAGCCCAGAGAACAGGAGAGCCTGCCCTGGCACAGGCAAGACATTTTTAATCACCCCTTCCTAACTTCCCTCTGCCTCAGGCACTGCTGCAAAAGTCAGCAGGAGCTCACAGGGGCCCTGTGCAAGGTCTGTCCAAGGATGACAACAAACCAGGCCCACATGGACATTCTTCAGCAGATGCTAAATACACTTTGGCTTTTCTGCAGCAGCTCCCCTTGGGTCTCTCAGTCAGACACGATTTTGTATTTCCCCACCATGGTGTCCACAGGAAGTAAATGTTATTGCTGTTATCTGTGAAGTGGGAAATCTGATCCTTAAATTAGCAGGTTCACAAGGGAAAGCAGCAGGAGAAGGTTCAGCTTTCAGCTACTGGCCCTCCAGGCCATGGCAGCTGCTTCACTTGGGGATGAAGTGGATGGGAATGGGATTCCCAAACCCCCAGCTCGGATGGGCTGCAGCAGCCAGGGGGAGATGCTGAGGAGAGGGGAGTGGGAAATCCCAGCCTCTGTGTGTGCTCTGCTGAGGTGCTGGACAAGGGAAGTCATGCCCAGAATTCAGGAAAATTCACTCCAAAAATCTGAAGGTAAATTCCAAAATGAAGCAAAACCCAGGAGTAATCTGGGCTTTTTAATTTCAAAACAGAATTATCTTGTCTCTTCTATTTGGTATCTTGTTAATTAGAGTACTCTAGAGCTTGGAATTAGATGTTATTTCTTCTTAGCATGAAAGATTTTTAAGCAATGAGCATTCCAGGAGACTCCAAGTGCTCTTATTGGCCAGACTGCCCTTTCCAGTGTGATTCCTGTTGGAATGCTCTCACTTTGCATGGAATACCCAGAGATACATTAGCATAAGAAAGAAAAGTAATATTAATGTAAGGTTCTAATTTAGCAGTCATGTTCCTTGTTGGAGGTAATCTGAGCTCCCACTGCTTTGACTAATTAATGCTTTCCATTAAGGCATCATAAAAAAAATAAGATAATCAGCAGGGTGAAGAACTCAAGCATCCAGCAATGTTTGGCAACACCTTGTTTATCTGATTTTTGCAGAGCAGATGTTAAGGACTGGAGTTAAGTGGAAATTTAGGACAAGGATAATTAAAGTAGGGACTCAGGGGTTTCTCTAATAGGACTGGGGCCGGCTCTCAGGTGTGTTGGGCTGGGCTGGCATCACCCAGCACAATAATCTCCTCAGGCCTCACTTACAAGGGCAGCCAGTGGGGAACTCAGGAGCCTGGTGGAGCTCATCATTCCTGCAGGTGAGAAGGATTTAGGATGGAGACTCTAGAGAAGGTAGAAAGCTTCTCAGAGAGGAGCTGGCTGCTTTGGCTTGCTTTGCTAGATGGGGAACTCCTCCAGGTAATGTTATTTTAGAGGCTTTGCTTCGAGGGATTAATAACAAACCTATATAAAAATAGCCAAGTCTTAGGGGAGGATATATAGAGAGAGGTAAGCCAGGCAGGAATTATTTGCAGAGAGCTCATTCTCTGCTTTAAAGGTGTCTCTAACTGATGGCTCAGGGAGTTCTAACTCCTTAGGTTGGCACAGAAAATTCTATGTGGAGGAATTCTGGTAGAAACAACATTTAACTTCGATTTTGTGGTTGCTTTTAAAAGTAATTAGCTGAGGTGTTAGATGCTGAAAAAAACCCTCATGATAATTATATCTTGTGTGCAATCTGGCAGTTGGCTTTTCCCAACTGAGAGGTGCTCTGAGGCCTGGTTTGCATGGAAGGTGAGTGCAGGCAAGGAAAGAGCAACTTCTGGGGGAGCTTTGGACCTGGGGCAGCCCAGGGTTTGCTGGCTGGGCTGCAGCTGGGGGTCAGAGTGGGGCTGCTCTGGGGGGCCCCAGGCTCTGCTGGGCACTCCGAGCCAGCACTGGGGGGTTCTGTGGCTGCCAGAGCCTTCTCAGGTGCCCCCAAACTCGGTGATTTTGGGTGAATGTCTCTGGGATGGGGTGGGACTGTCCCCTGGGGCTCTGTGGCTCGGGCATCTCTCATCTCCCTCGTGATGGGCTTTGCACCTTTCCTGAATTTCTCTTCTCTCCCTGCAGCAAGTCCCTCAGCAGAAGCTCTGTGAGATCAAGGATGTCCCTGAAGCCCCCCAAGGTCTACAACTCCCTGCAGAAGGGGGCACTCATCTGGGATCCAAAGCCACTGCAGGTGAAGAAAATTTTTGAAGCTTTGAAGAAAGGACTTAAGTAAGGACTTTTTCAATCTTGTACCTTGCCCTAAGTCTGTGTGTCACTGTGCTCTGTGTCCATCTGGCAGCTCTGGACATGGGGGGTGGCTTCCCCAGCCCTGGGGCCTTGTAAAACGAGTTCCATTCACTCTCAGTGTGTTTACAAAGAGCTCTGGTGTTTGTTTGCTCCCAGTTCTGGACACTGCAGAACGGCAGGGGCAGGGAGAACTCTGAGAAGTTGTCCTGGGAGAAGCAGCTGAGCTCCAGGGGAAGGGAGGATTTTAGGGCAGGGTGGGACAGCCAGGCTTGGGGAGTGATTGGCAAAAAGCTCCTGGAGAGGGAACTGTGGGGAGTCTGCTTTGACTCCAAAAGCTGAATTAAAATCGAGTCTGAAAATGAGGATGTGCCCTGCAAAGGCAGAGGGGGAGGCTGGTTCATCAAGCACTTCTGTTCTCCTTGTGCTAATTGCTGAACACTTACAGGGTGAGCTGTTCCAGGAGGGTGCCAAGATGCATCTTTTGGGCTTTCTTTTTTTATTTTCCTCCCTCTTTTAATAGAATTACACTCTGGAGTTCAAAATTGATGTGTGATCTCTGGGTGTCTTCTAAGGCAAAGGTCTAAGCAGGTTCACCTGGAAACTTCAGCCTTTTGATTTCCCAGAATGTTCTGAGTCTGTTATCACAGGAACTTCATTTACACCCTGCAGCTGCTATCAGAAGATAAAACACCTTTCCCTGGATTTGTAAACCCTGTAGCTCTTTCTGCTCCTAACAGTTCCTGCACTGTGTCACTGCTCTCCTCCATGTTTTGCTACCGTATTCATTTTGATCATCATCTGTTTTCTAAAGCAAGGAACATCAAATGCACTGCAGTAACACTTTATAAAGTCAGATGTGTCACATTTTTACTCCAATAAAAGGCTATGAGTCTTCACCCTAAAAATATCCACCAATGTCTTATTAGAGGATTTAGATTTAAAAGAAACATGGAAACCTAATGTTTTTGCAGAGCTGAGAATTTATCAGAGCTTAGGGAGGAGAAACCATAAAGTGGATCAGAATTTGTTCCCAGTCTTGCAGCGAGTGCCACATGATCAGCCTGCTGCCAAAAGTGAGTGGTGACTAATTGACTGAAGTAACCTACAGAAAACAACTGGATCAAATAGCAGAGCAAAGGCCAAATTTTAAGTAAATGCAGACTAAGTCCACTCGGTGCTGGAGTGACTGGAGCTTTTAGTACAGGACATATTTTACGTGCCTGTTTCTTTATAGCTGTAGAAAATCACTCCTCATTCTGTTAACCATTGGCTGCCATTCCACCAGGCTGAGCACTCTAATATTCTTAAAGCTAAAAAGTGATGAAGCTTTTCTGAAAGGTGGGTGAATGCTTGGCTGCCCCCAGCCTTGGCTGCCCCTGCCCTGAGCTGGTACTGGGCAGGAGCTGAGAGCAGAGAGCTGAGTGCTGGAGACGTGGGGTGTTTGGGGACCTGGTTTTGGAACAGGCAGAAAATGAAATGCATCAAAGCAAATGTGAGGAAGTGTAGCTGCCTAAAATGAGGTTATTTTGACTGCTGGGAGAGTGTGTCTGAGAATGTAGTGTTTACCAGGTGATTGTGGTTCCCTTTTAAACATTAGAGGAAAAAGTTACCTAAGCCTGCTCTGTGTTAAAAGCAGAGCTGGCAGAGTCTCAGCTGAAAAGGTTTTGGGCCCTGTGGAAAGTCCTAAGGCACAACCCATGCGTGCAAGCAACTCCAGAGGAGCCAGCTGGCACCGAGTGCTTCACACCTTGCAAAAGAGTTCTCATCCTGGAAGGAGGAATGGCTGCACTGAGAAATGGCCTTAACAGGGTCTGCAGCTCAGTTTGCTGAAGCCCTGAGCAGCATCTGCCCCACCTCACCTGTGCAGGTGTTCCATGTGGTGAGTCCCTGGCTGCCCCACCTCACCTGTGCAGGTGTTCCATGTGGTGAGTCCCTGGCTCTCCAAGGTTGGTGAGTTCCTCCTGCTCAGGCTCTGTAAGCAGAGACTTCCCCAGAAATGAGCTGTTCTGTGCCTGACAGGAGAGGGTCAGGCAGGAACGGCTGGAGAAATCTGAGAGGGAGAGCTCTGATCTCTGAGTGTGTTAGAACTTGCTGTTCTCCTCCATCACTTGTACCATTCTGCTGGAACACCTCCCCAGAGAATCCCCCTGGATGCCCCAGGAGGGTCTAACTTTGCCTTTCCTTCTCTCCAGTGAATACCTGGAGGCACATCAGGCTGAGCTGGATTATCTCTCTGGTCGGCACAAAGACACAAAACGGAACTCTAGACTGGTAAGGAGATTTCAATGCTCAATACTTCAGTAAAAATCACAAAAGGAGGGGCTTTCTCCCACCTGGGACTCCCAGGGGAGAAAACACCGAGGTGGGATCCAGCAAAGCAGCACAATCAGAGATTTCCCACGCAGGGTAGCCCCAGATGTGAGAATTTAAGATTTCTCATTTTCAATATCCAGCAGTGCTCTTCAGGTCATGTTCCTTTACTGGGCTGTATCTCCCTGTGCCTGCTCCATGTTTAGTATTAGTTTGGTGTGGATTAGGATGTTCCTGGTGAGATTTGGATTACATGTGAAAGAATCATTAATGGTACAAACCCTGTGCTCTCCCCCTCAGCCTGTGCCCTTTCTCTTTCAGGCTTTCTACTATGACCTGGACAAGGTAAGGCTGCTGGGATGGTGTGGAATGCTGCAAGTAGAGGAAGAGGGATGATTTTCTGTCTGCTGTGCTTACCTAATGACACACTTAGGAAATAATTTCTCACATCCCTTTCTCTCTCTCTGCCCTCTTCAAAAGCAAATCCGCTCTGTGGAGAGATACATCAGGAAATTGGAGTTTCACATCAGCAAGGTGAGGGCTTGAAGGCTCCCACTGCTTTGTGAGTGATCTGTCCCCATGAAAACACTGCTTGGAACTCGTCTGAAGGGGAGAATGCTGGGGACTCGCTGAAGGCTGTAGGCACTCTTTTTACAGAGGAGGGGATTTTAATTTATTTATTTTCCTGAATGGTTCTATTCAGGCTGAATGTTGGGCACGACCCAACCTGAGTTTTCCTGTGAAACCAGTTTGCATTTTCTGCCAGTTTATTCAGAAAATGCTGCTCTGGGAAGCCTGGTGTGTTCTCCCCCCTCCCCAGGAAGGGCCACAGGGGCAGTCCTGTGTCTGCTGGGGCTCCCAGAGGGCTGAGCCCCTGCTCTGGCACAGCTCACACTGCAGGGCCTCAGCCTCTGCCCAGGGAATTGGCTTCCTGCTCTGCAGTTTTTGTGAGCAGTGTTAGTCCTTGCCTTGTGCTCTGGAAAAAGCAGGGCTGGTTGTGTTCCTGAATGAAGCCTGGGATGCTGAGGGGCAGGCTGCTGCTCTCTGTGAAATGCAGGACTTGCAGCGTCCTGCAGTGCTCTGATGCAGGGGTTTGGTTTGGCTGTTGGGTTTTTCACCAGGAAACCCTGCTGCTGCTCCTTTCCAAAACTCCTGAACCATGCCAGGGTAATGGCAGCTCCTCCTTTCCCGTGTCCCAAAGGTAGAAGAGCTCTATGAAGCTTATTGCATCCAGTGCAGGCTGCGGGACGGGGCCACCAACATGAAGCAGGCCTTCTCCCTGTCCCCTGCCACCAAAGCCTCCAGGGAGAGCCTGCTGGAGCTCTACAGGAACGTGCAGGAGTGCACAGAGGTAGGAAACCCTTCCCACTCCAGCCAGGACCTGCCTGCTCCTTCACCAAAATGCACTGGCAGTTGCTTCTGGGTTTTTTTTTAATGGTGCAGGTTAAAAACTTAACGTGTGTGAATAAAATACAGGCACATTGCATGAAAAATCCTTAATGCTGGGGTCTCTCATGGCTTCCACTGGAAGGGTGGATAGGAATTGCAGGAATAAGCTGTGCTATTTTTACAAAACCAGGAATGGGAGGTAACTGACAGTGATGAGCTCGAGGAGTTCCACTCTTCCGGGGAAGATTTTCTGTTTTACAGAATCCATTTACACTTTTATGTGCCTTTACTGGTGAAAATATTTGCATGTCCTTTAAAAATAAAATAAAAGAAATGAAGTTCTTTCAAAGAAATAGCAGGTGTGGGGAAGGGAAGCAGCTCCCCTGCAGTGCTGGTGACTGGGCAGTCTCTCTTTTAGGACATGTGCTTTATAGAGGGGGCTCTGGAGGTCCACTTGGGAGAGTTTCATGTGAAGATGAAAGGTGAGTTCCTCCCTCCTTTCCTGAGTCATTGATTTGGGGTTTCTGGTACCACTCTGACCCACTGAGGGTCCAGTTACCCAGAGACCTGGGGTAGGATTCTGCTTTTTGCTCCAGTGCTATAAAACAGACCTGCCATGGTATTTTATATTGGAAAACAAAGCTGACAAGCTTCCTTGTTTCAGCTCAGTGAAATGCTGTCCTTTTGAGAGTGTGCTGGGCTGGTGGTGCAGCTCCTGCAGGGAGCTGAGGGCACGAGGGAGTGCCCTCAAAGAGACCCTGGGTCCACTGCAGGCTGAGGTGTTGGGGGGCTTGTAAAGCTCTGCAGACATTGGGAGATCTCCTTCTCTTTTCAGGGCTGGTGGGCTTTGCTCGTCTCTGCCCAGGAGACCAGTACGAGGTGCAGTATTCAGCCTCCTTGTGCCTTTTGTCCTTTCTTGTCCTGGCGTGGGCAGGGGGAGGAGGGCAGGGCCAGGCTGTGGTGGAGCTGTGAGGAGAGCAGAGCACTCTGTGCCCTGGGAAGTGGGGAGGGATGGGGGGATTCCGTGAGATTTGGGTATTTTGGGAGGCTTTAAACGTCGACGTTGATCAAACCCAACTGGCAGAGCTCTGCCTTCAGAGCTGCCCTGGAATCCCAAGCAGTGGCTGCAGGTGTGCAGGGAGCCTGCCCTTGGCAGGATGTGAATGCACTCAGTGCCCTCTGCTTCTCACCTTTCCCAGTGAATCCAGGTGTGCCTGGCACCTCAGCACCCCCCACCTGCAGCGTGCTCTGGGCTCTTCTCCAGGCCCTGGGACGTGGCTTTGGGTGCCCAGATCAGGGGTTAAACCCTGCACCCCCATTCCTGGGTCCACTTTCTGCTGGGTCCAGGCTCCCAGTGGGCAAGGGACTGGCTTTGCTTTGTGGCACCGTGGGCTGGGGGGAACAGTGTGGGGGGTGCTGGCCCAGCAGCCTCTTCTGTCTCTGCTTTCCAGGTGTTGGTGCGGCTGGGGCGCCAGAAATGGAGGCTGAAAGGCAAAATTGAGACTGATGACAGCCAGACATGGGATGAGGAAGAAAAGGTTTTCATACCCAATCTGCACGAGAAGTTTGAAATCAAGGTGTGGTGTGTAATGGTTGGGCTGGAAGCAGGGGGTTTGCAGGGCTTCTGCTGCTTCTCTCTTAGGCTACCAAGGGTTCCTCCAAATTCCTGAGTTTTCTTAACTATGTAAGAAATGGCAGGTGATCCATGTTGTGCCAAGTGAAGGGACATTACTTCTGATTTTCCTTTGCTCCTGGCACTGGTAACTGTATCAGTCCATCTGCTTTGCCTGTTCTGGGTTGTGTGGTTGTGTTTAGGGTTTTTTGGTTTTTTAAAGAAGTCCTAGATCAATATCTGGGCATTTAGGACACAGCCTGGCTGTGGAGACACAGATGTGCACATAGGTATTATTCTCATCCCCCAGTGGCTGTTGAGCACCTGCAGTGCTCTCTGTTGGAGCAGAGATCCCTGTGTGGCAATCCCAGCCCTGGCAGTGGGGTCAGCCCCTGTCAGCCTGCGAGGGCTGGAGGCTGTGCTGGGTCCTGTCCTGCTGGCAATCTGTGCCAGGGCAGGCTCTGGGCTCTGGCAGCAGCTCCTGCAGAGCTGCCCTGCCCTGGCAGCACGAGCTGGGTCACTCAGGGGACACCCTCTGGCACCTTGCCTTTGGAAATGGGTTCGAGGTGTTCTCTCCTTCCACTGCACGATGAGGACCAGGGGAGAGGCTCACTGAGATCCCTGTGTCACCAGAACTGCTGTAAAGCCTGGCCTCACTCTGTGTGCCAGTGGCAGTTTCACAGTGACAGTGCCCTCTGCACCTCCTGCTCTTCCCCTCGGGGCTCAGCAATCTCTGCCCAGCACAAACACCCAGTGGGTGGGAACAAGGAATGCTGTGTGCCCCAGCCCTGGGACCCTCCCCTGGGACGTGTTCCCTGTGGGGACAGCGGCTCAGGGCTGTGTGCCAGGGCTGGCTCTGTGCTGGCCCCAGGGCAGGGCTGGCCCCTGTCGCTGTGGGACACACGGACACCCTCTGGTGAAAAGGCATAAAGCGATTTATGACAGCACCTGACTCCTTAGGGATGGCATTTTCACACAGTCCAGGGATTGGAGGAGAAGCTGACACCTCTCCCACCCCGTGGGTTGAGACAGCTGCCCATCAGTTCTTTTTTACTGCAAGACAAAGTCTGTAAATAACCTCATCTTAACATGAACATGCTTCCAATTATAACACCCGTGTGTGAAAAAACCCTACAAACTATGAAAAACATTCAACTGTACACTACATCCAAAAACTACAAGAAATTCCCAACAGCAGTCCCCTCCGTGCAGGGGTTCAGCATTGCCTGCTCAGGTGGAATTGGGTGTGTCTGTGTCCCTGCAGGTGACAGAGCTGCGAGGCCTGGCCACCATCCTGGTGGGGGTGGTGACGTGTGACAGCATCAACTTCTTCACCACCAAGCCCCAGGCCATCCTCGTGGACATCACCGAGCTGGGCACCATCAAGCTGAGGCTGGAGGTCCTCTGGAAGTAAGTGCAGCCCCAGAGAGCAGCAGCTGGGAAACACTGGGAGTGCTGGAGGGCTCCTGGGTGTGTCCCTGAGCTGCGTTCAACATCGTGGTCCTCTTTCTGTCTGAGAGCAGGGTGCAGAGCAGCCACCCCTGGGCAGCACCTGATGGTGGGAGCAGGCAGGGGAGGGCACAGAAGCTGTTCCTGGGACCTTCCAGCTCCTCCTTTGCTGTCACCACAGCCATGGCACCTCACCAGTGGCCTGACTTAGCTCTCTGCTCCTCACAAAGAGCATTCCCTCCACCTCCAGGCAATATATCCATGTCTAGAAAACACAGAAAATAATCTTAAAAGTGATGAAATGAAACCAGAAATGGCAGTTTCTGGACACAATAGAAAAAATGCACAGCTGAAGCTTTAGGGCAGTGATTGTTACCAAGACATGATCTGTTAAAATGCAGCTTCCCCAAAGGTTTGGCACCTCTGTGTGTGCACTGAGTGGCTGTGGGTACAAGGCTGTGTGTGCACTCCAGGGAAGCTGCTCACAGATGTACTTTTAAATAGCTGAGCATTGTCACATGCCTGTGATTTGTTAAATTATTTTATATTTTAAATCTCTGATTTTTGTAGTGGACTGCTGCTGTTATTAAAGTAAATTCTCACTGTTGTGGCTGGTGCACTGGCACCTACTCCTGCCTCCAGCCTCACCAGCACAGGGTTTTGAGGTAGTTCTATTATTTCTGCTTTGTGGCACTGCTGTCTCACACAGAGAGATCCACCTGCAGCAAACCAAGGCTTTTTTGCCCTGTTTCCATGTGCCATTGTCCAGGATCACACCAGCCCCTCAGTGAGGTGCCCAGAGGAGCAGGGGACCCTCCACAGGTCCCTGTGCCCGTGGTCTCTGCAGCCCTGAGCACCCCTGGGTGTCAGCAGCTCCCTGTGACCTGGGCAGGCTCTCACCAGGAGGATCACAAACAGCTCAGGTTCCCTTGCTGGGGCTGGGCAGGAACAGCTTTATTGATGCAGGGCCATTCTCTGAGGGTGTGCAGTGCTTTGTGGCACCTGTGCCTGCAGCTGGGCTGGCAGATGTGTCCCAGCCACAGCACCTGGAAATTCCTTCCAGGCACAGGTTGCTTGAGGTCATTAAGAAATAAACTCACCTTGGCAGAGTTTTGCCTGCCCCTGCCCATGATGCTTTTTCCTCCCAAAATCTGACAGCGGCCACAGCATTTGGAGTTCACAGTCTGGAAGAAATCCCTCCTGCTCTCTTCTTGTGAGCCCCCAGCAGTGGCACTGACAGAGTCCTGCACTCACCCTGCTGGATGTGCTCCCTTCCTGTCCCCACTGTCAGGAGCTGCAGAATTCATCGTGCACATCAGCTGCTCTTACAAAAGAACTGGGTGAGGGTAACTCCCTCCTGTTCCAGGCTATTGCACAGCTCCTCACAACCTGAATCTCCACAGCAAATTGTATTTGAGGCAAAACTTTCTGGGAAGCTCCCATCCCAGTGCTGCTGGCACTCTGGCTGTGGTCCCCAACTCAGAGAGCAGCTTTGGGCTGGCAAGAGGAGCAGCCCGGGGGGTTTGGGACAGCACCACACACCCCTGGAGCTGGGAGCAGCCCCTGGAGCTGGGAGCAGCCCCTGGAGCCGGGAGCAGCCCCTGGAGCTGGGAGCCCTGGGATTCATCCCAGGAGTTAATCCCCCCTTGGAATTCCTCAGCACAAGAGCTCCAGCTCTGTGTCTCTGCTGTGTTTAAGTTTCCTGAGATGTGCTGGGATCCCACCAAGTGGATTCTCCAGAGCTCTTCTGTGCAGGGCTGGCCTCTCCTCTCTGACAGTCTGTTTGCTGAGGCTGTTTACAGAAAAGAGGAGCTCTGTGGTGATAACTCAGGGTGTTTCTGTTTCCAGAGATAGAGCACTCATAATAACAGCTGCTTTTTCCTCTGATTTATGAATAACTAAACAAATCCATCTGATTTCCCCGAAGCTCCCTGAGAGGCAAGCTTTCAGTCTAGACCTGCTTTGTGAGAAGTCCAAATGCAGATCTCTCTTCTGTTTCTAAATGTACATTTTCTTTAAATAGACCTCTGGTCTTCTGGGCTCAAACAAAAGTGCCTTCAGCTCCTTTATAGATTGTGCCATGAGGAGTGTGAATGAGCCTGGGCCGTTGCAGGACGGCTTTGTTGGCCAGTTTGGCAAAAGGCTTTGGGTTTTTTTGCCAACCTAAACAGCAGTCTGAATTCTGTGTCTCACATGCAGGATAAAGAGGGAGCTGTATTCTCTTTTCAGAGCTCCAGGAGTGCCCTGCATTGGGATCCAGGGGCACCAGCCAGTCAGAGCCACTCTGGTGACTGCTTTGAGCAGGGCTGGCCTGGCTCACAAGGGCTCCTGGAGCAGGAGGACAAAACCTTAAGGGAGAGTGAAAAAGGAAGGCCTGGCTTTTGTTTTGGGATGCTCCCCTACTGCCAGTCTCACTGTCACAGATGCAGACAGGGTGGGGAGGCAGTTCCTCCTGCAGGCAGTGACCCCTTGGTGCATCTCTGTGCTCTCAGCTGGGGCTGGGCTGGGCTGGGTAACCTGGGACTGGTGCTGGGTAGGCTGGAAGGGTGGGGGAGCCCCCAAACCACCTCTCTGCCAAACTCCACGGGCATTTTCCCCTGGCCTTCATGGGGGAAAGCAAAATCTCACATTTAACAGTGAGCCCAGTCCACTTGAGCAGAATTGGCTTTTTTTGGGATATTAATGTAAGCCTGGATTCACAGGCTGAGCAGTAGGATTCAGGCAGGGAATTCCATCCACACTTCTGGTCTGGGGGTGTCGAATCCATGCAGTGGCTGGACAGGAGGGGAGTGATTGGGGCAGCACAGATGATCAGACTTGTGGGTCATTTTAGATTTTTTTTTTTTAATGGAGTTTTTCAGTCCTGAAAAGCTGTCGCTGGCTAATCCTGTGCAGGCGTGTGGATGTTGGCTGGGAAATGTGCACAGGAAATGTGGAGCCACTATTTCTCTCAGTCCAGCCACAGCCACCCTGCACCCCCCATCAAAGTACCTGCTCCACAATTTAAGGTTAAACAATGACATCCCTGCTTAGCTTTTACCTGTGCAGAGGTTTTCTGTCAGTGGTTTCAGGACGTGACTAAAACTGAGGAAAAGCCAGTGACAATTAAAGACAATAGTCTGCTTGCCAAGCCTGCTGCATGGCAGATCCCAGCCATGGATTGTCTCTGAGTGCAGCCTGTGCCTGCCTTGCCCTGCCTTGCCCTGCCTTGCCCTGCCTTGCCCTGCCTTCCCCAGAACATCCCCCGCTGGCTTCTGGCTGTGCCAGAGCCCTGGGAGAGGTGGGGCCGTGGAGCTGCCCCCGTGTTGGGGGTTTGTTTGCTGGGGAAATGTGCAGGGAGGTGATGGATTGTGCCCAAGGAGCCCAGAGCCAAGAGATACGAGCAGCTCCAGAGCAGAGTCCATCCTCGCTGCCCCCTCTGCCCTCTCGGTCATTCCCTGCAGGACCAGGAGCCCGTGCTTGTCTGGAGCCAGCTGAGGAGCTGCATTCTGCTGGAGGCTCTTAGGAAGTGTCAGAGGGGCAAAGCAGATTTTGTTTGTTCTCGTTCCTTCCCTAGAAGTGTCATTTTGCATTACTGCATCGCGGTATGAAAAGCTAAAAACGAAAAATCTGAGGAATGGATCCCTGGGACTTTTGTTAAGGATGCCACGGGTAGGAGCAATTTGCTTTCACCAGTGAAGGCAGCAGGCTTGGGCTGAAAGGCTCCTGCTGTCGGAATCCCGGTTTATTCCTGCCCCTGAGTGCCGATGGCTGTTCTGGGACGGGGCAGTGACGGAGCCCAGCCCAGGCTGTGCCTCTGCCTCCTCCCGCCGGCTCACCCGGCCAGGGCAGCTCCCAGGGCAGCTCCGAGCCCAGGCAGAGCCGAGTGCTGCTCTGCAGGGCTGTCCCTGTGCAAACTGGGGCCACAGATAGCCGGGACTCTGCTTTGCAGCTTTTGCTAGAGAGCAGAAATTCCTTTCCCCGCAATTGATTAGTCCTCATTATCACTTGGATCTGCCGCAATGCACAGCTGAATCGAGCTGATTTTATCCTGCTCTTTGGTTTTATATTCAATCACTGAGGCTGCAGATCTGTTGCAAACGATTCCCTTTTTTTTCAAAACGCCAGTACTAAAGTGGAAAAAGAAACTTTCTTTTGGTGCCACAAGGCATCTCAGTAGGCAACAAAAAGTAACATAGATAGAAACCGAACTTGATTCGCTTGAAATGTGTTTTCAGTCTCCTGGTTAGCTGAGTTGCATCCCCGGGGATCATTCGTAAGAGTTTCCTCGGACTGCTTTGCAAAGAACTTGAGGAACCAATGGCTGAGGTGAAGGAGGTAATTAGGAAGTCTTTGGAGCAGCACTTGCCAAAGCCTTGCAGACCACAGCCAGCCTCCTCTGGGGCTGGAGCTGGCTCATCCCTGCCTGTGTGAGCCGCAGAACCTGCCAAGGAGCACTGCACAGCCTTCCTCTGCCAGCCAAAGGAATTGTTTATTAATAGGTGAAGGATAATGAGGGGGTTTATTGGTTTTTCCAGGTGGTGTGTGCTCTGCAGGAGGGAAGTTGGCAGTTCTCCTTCATTGCACGTGTTGTGTTTCCTTCCTCAGTGGTTCTGTGCCTGTGTCACTGCCCAGGGCCACCGCCGGTGTCAGGAGCTCTTCAGCCTCTGGGACCACTGGGCTCCTCTTCCAGAGACTCTGGCACAGCTTTCTGTGTGCAGGGTGTAGGGAATTCTGTGTAAAACCACAGCCTTTCTGCCTCTGTGTCTGTCTCTGCTGGAGCAGTTGAAGATATTGCCTAGTCAGGCAGTTTCTGTTTCTGTTTCTGTTTCTGTGCTGCTGACTGAACGTCCCTGTTCAAATCCTGCCAGCAGCTGAACACCCCTGTGCTCTCTGCTCCCACTGACCCTTGGGCCTCTGTTTTCTGCTGCAGCCCCTTTGACACAGAGAACCTGTTTCTGTCCCCTGGAAGCACTGCCAAGTTTTCTGTGGGCAGCAGGAAGAGCTCGTTGTACAACTGGACCCCCCCAAACACACCCAGCTTCAGAGAGAGGTATTACCTGGTGAGTAATACCTGGGGCTTGGGTCTGGGCTGGATCAGACTGCTCAGGAGCACTCAGAAATGGGAGAACAGCACTCTGGTGCCTTTGCAGTTCATTCTGGGGCTTTGTCAAATTTTTCTTTTAACCCCTATTCTTTTGAGTTGTATTCTGGATTTTGTAAAACATTTTTAAAATCCCCCAGCAGAACTGTGCTGAGCAGCTGGAGCGGCAGAGGTGTGGGTGTCTGTGGTGGGAATCCAGCTGGGAGCCGGGGAAGCAGAGTCCCCTGTGCCGGGGCACCTCGGGCTCACCTGGGATCCCTTTGCAGTCTGTTCTGCAGCAGAGGCAGAGCCCGGCGGGCGGAGGGGAGGAAGCCCAGCCCCCCAGCATCCTGAGCTACTTGGCTGCCTGTGATTTCGATGTCCCTGCGAGGAACAAGCCCCACAACCCTGCCGAGACGAGCGAGGGAGACTCGTTCAGCTCTGAGGACCAGAGAGGGGCGGAATCCAGAAGCACAACCCCAGCCCTGGACCACAGGATGCTGCCGCTGGTGATCATTCAAGAGACTGGCGCGGAAGAGCTGCAGCATCCTCTCCCAGATCACAGCACCCTGGACATCCTGAAGAAGACCCCGTGTGGGGATGGATTCCCGAGCAGCCCCTCGGGTTTTCCCACCCGCCACAAAGGCAGGAGAGGCTCTTTCAGCCAGGCCCGGCACCGGCGGCTGGCAGAGCAGGAAAGCAGCAGCCAGAAGAGCTGGAACGCTGCGGGCGACCTCCGAGCAGAGGGGCGGGCGAGGCCGATGGACAGCGCCCTGCAGGACGTGCTGGACTTGCTGAGGCCGCGGGGCGAGGGACAAGCCCCGCTGGAGAAATTGGAAAGCCAGGTCTCGTCTCTGAGGGACAAACTGAAGGTAGGGCTGTGTTCGCTCTCGGGAGGTGGCGAGGCTCTCCCGGTCGCTCCGGGGCGAGCTCCGTGTCCCCGTGGCTGCTTGGAGTCGCTGCTGCGGCGGTGGCCCGGCCCCAGCACGGGACTTTGGCCACCAGAGGTCGGGCGGGACCCGGGGAAGCGGCCCCGGAGCGGCGGGGAGGGAACCGGGGAGGGAACC